>JAZGLO010000946.1:0-18185 GCA_036873155.1 Biomphalaria sudanica | reverse complement strand
ACACACACAGACACTCTCGCGCGCACTTTGCATCTAACGCTCGCAGCAACGCGAACCCAACACACACACAAACATGCGATATTCACCGTTAGGGGAAAGGGGGTGGGGGTGGGTGGGTGAGGATGGGGGGGCCGCTGGGTAGCGGTGTGAGTGAAAGAGAAGGGGCGACACAGCAGGTGCTTCATTTCTGGATTGCATGGCGAGTACCATCTCACGAGCTCCTCGAGGAGGCATGTTCCCCTCACGCGCCACACACACACACACACACACACACACCTTTCTTCTTCTTCGGCGGAGGCGCAGCGTCCCTCCCTCCCCCCCCCCCCCCGCTTTTCTTTTCCACTACCTTCAACCCCTCGCTCTTTCTTTGACGGAGGTTACGGTTGACAGAACAACGGAACGGTAATGCGACAGTACTGTTGCTAGTCTTACACCAGGTAGCTACGAACTTCTCTCTGTGTGCGTGTACACGTAGCTCGTGTCTGTGTGTGTATATATCGGCTAGTAATGAATGCGTGTGAGTGTAAGTGGTGTGTATATGTGTGTGTGTGTGTGTGTGAGACTGTCTATTTTCCTTAACTGAGAGTCACAGATGTGACGCAGTTTGCACGACAGAGAAACGGAGAGAGTAGCGAGTGGAGGGTCAGGAGTTAAGAGAGAGAGAGAGAGAGAGGGCGTTATGGGAAGCGCCCTAAAGGCACCCTGCTCTTAAGTCTACTATGTACTTGCACTGTCGCGACTTATCCTATCAAAAGATGCCGAGAACAATCATCTTTAAGAACACCTCCCTATTTTTACATCTTGGCGAGTGGGGGGATTCCATCGTAAGGGCACGCGCTCTATTCGCGCCCTTAACTTCATCTCATCTGGTCCCTGCCAATTCTTGCACACAACAATATTTCCCCCCCCCCCCGCCCCGCCATGCTTTGTTTCCAGTGTTAAGCATTCAACGCAACCCCCTCCCCAAAATTATTTTTTTGGTCTGTTTAAATTTTTCCCGTTACATATCTTTCGGGTCTCGGCATAGCGTCACTCGCGGAGTCAATACAATTTTATCTAACATTATTAAACGGGGAGGGAAAAATCGGAATCGGTTAACTAAACTGAGAAGATATGGGAAGAAAAAAAACAAACAGAAAGCCCCCCCCCCCCAGACTTGGCATTGAGTGTGGATAAAGGGGAAGGCACAGCGCCCTGATGTTCCGCAGATGTCATTAGCAGACGACCGTTCCAATGACGGACCAATCGTAGATTTTCAATTCCCAATAAAAAAAAAACCTAGATAGCAGACGTTAATGATTTTATTTCGTTTCTTTTCTTGTCATTATTCAAATGTGACAACTTTTTTATTTTATTTTATCTGAAGCGTCTATCGTGATTGAAACCGTAGTAAAAGATGTCAATTGTATACATTTACTTCACTTTAGATTTAAACTCAAAGTATCGAAATGAAAAAAAAAATAATCCAGCTAACGTTTTTTGGCGATTTCTAAAAATAAATGTTACAAAACAGTAAACTCGTCTTTGTTTATTTGTCATTTTTTTTTAAATGGCAGCATTAGAGAAATAAGATACATATATATATGGCTCCTTCTGTCTCGTAAGACAATGGATGCGCCCAGATGAGTCACCGGCTTTGGTTACGTCTTGAGACGGGGCAGAATCTGGAGTGACTGATCAAGCCAATTCTGGATCGGCAGAGTTTGCCACAGTTTGAGCATTTATATTCATCTGTCCTAGGGCTCACTGACAGGGCAGCTTTCTTTTTCTTTCTCTTGACCGATGCAGCTTCATTTCTTTTGCATTCAGCAAAGTTCGTACCAGCACGTACACTCTGTCTCCATGCTGTCCGGTCTTGGGCTATATCTTCCCACATACTTTGGTTGATACCCATGGCTCTCATGTGTCGCTTGCAGACATCTCTGTAAGTTAGTCTTGGTCGGCTCTTGGGTCTGGCTCCCTCTGCTAGCTCAGCGTACAGGATGTCTTTAGGGATTCTTCCATCTGGCATGCGAGTGACATGACCGAGCCAGCGTAGTCTTCTCTGTTGAAGGAGAGCAATAGATACTGTGTATGTTGGCCCGTGTCAAAACTTCCTGGTTGGTGACACGATCCCTCCAGGAGTTGCACAGTATGCGTCGCAGGCAGCGTAAGTGGAAGCTATTTAATCTGTGCTCTTGACGCATGTAAGTTGCCCAGCTCTCACTGCCATATAGAAGTGTGCTCAGAATGCAGGCATTGTAGACAAGGATTTTTGTTGCCGTGGTCAATTTGGTATTTTCCCACACACGCTTAGAGAGTTTTGCCATTGCTGCAGAAGCCTTCCCTATTCTTTTGGTCAACTCAGTGTCTAAGTTCAGGTCGCTGGCTATTGTTGCTACCAAGTATGTGAACTCCTGCACCACCTTAAGCGTGTGATTTCCAATGTGTATCACTGGTATTTCTGCAACATCTTGTGCCATGATTTCAGTCTTGGAGAGGCTAATTGTGAGGCCAAACTCTTGACAAGCAGCTGCCAGTGCACTCACAAGCCTCTGTAATCCTTCTTGTGAATGAGATATTAGTGCGGCATCATCTGCGAACAGCAGTTCTCTAATCAAGCTACGCCGTCTCTTCGTTTTGGCTTTAAGGCGTGCCAGATTAAATAGCTTTCCATCAGATCTACTGTGGATATATATTCCATCTTCCAGGGATTTGAATGCGCTGGTGAGTACAACTGAAAAGAAGATGCCGAATAGTGTTGGAGCCAGAACACATCCTTGTTTTACTCCGCTCTTGATGGAGAATGGCCTAGAGGCGGAGCTGTCAAACTGTACGGTGCCCTGCATGTTTTCATGAAAAGCTGACACTAGTTTCCGTAGCTTGTTTGGACCGCCGATTCTCTCTAATACGGCAAACAAGCCGGTTCTGCTGACAAGGTCAAACGCCTTGGTCAAGTCAATAAAAGCTATAAAGAGGGGCTGCCTTTGTTCTCTGCTTTTCTCCTGTAGCTGTCGCAGGGAGAAGATCATATCTGTTGTGGATCTACCGGCCCTAAAGCCACACTGCGATTCTGGGTAAACTCGTTCTGCCAAGATCTGTAGTCGCTTCAGTACTACTCTGGCATAAGCCTTCCCAACTATGCTAAGAAGTGAAATGCCTCTATAGCTGTTACAATCCGTGCGGTCACCCTTATTTTTGTAAATCGTAACTATGTTGGCATCCTTCAATTCTTGGGGGACTATTCCTTGCTCCCAGCATAGACTTAGCAGTTCGTGGAGTGGCTTGATTAGGCCATGCTTTCCAGCCTGAATGACTTCAGCAGGAATACCATCTCCTCCGGGTGCTTTCCCGTGTGCAAGCATGTCAATGGCTGTGCTCAGTTCCTTTACAGAAGGTGTTTCATCTAATTCGCTCAAAACTGAAAGTGGTGGGAAGTTAGACAAAGCAGTTGTCGAGATGGCATTTTCAATCTGGTAAAGTTCTGCATAGTGTTCTACCCATCGTTCCATTTGCAGTGCACGATCAGTGATGATTGAGCCATCTTTTGACTTAAGTGGGGCACACTTTCAATTCCCAATAAAAAAAAAAAAACCTAGATAGCAGACGTTAATGATTTTATTTCGTTTCTTTTCTTGTCATTATTCAAATGTGACAACTTTTTTTTATTTTATCTGAAGCGTCTATCGTGATTGAAACCGTAGTAAAAGATGTCCATTGGATACATTTCCTCCACTTTAGATTTAAACTCAAAGTAGCGTGATGAAAAAAATAATAATCCAGCTAACGTTTTTTTGGCGATTTCTAAAAATAAATCTTACAAACTCGTCTTTGTTTATTTTTTTCATTTTTTTTAAAAATGGCAGCATTAGAGAAATAAGATACAGCAACATAAAAATTAAAAGAAGAATTAGCGATATGGAGAAATGTCTGGGCGGTACTGGGTAGACTCGCTTTTTAAAAACAAATTCATTTCCGATCGCCCGATTCCCTACACAAGACATATCTTCTCTTAGTTGAATAACATTTAAAAAAAATAAAAACAAAATTGATTTATTATGACTAATTAATTAGCTAATTAGTTGATTTCTTTTTATCAATTCGTGTGTTTTCATTGAGCAAGAGTTTGTATGCAAAACTTGATCACGTTCGGATGAAAAAAGTGGTCGAAAATTCGGTGCAAATATCCAAACATAGAAGAAAGATTTGGAGTGTGTTAATATGCAAATATCCAGACATAGAAGAAAGATTTGGAGTGTGTTAATATGCAAATATCCAGACATAGAAGAAAGATTTGGAGTGTGTTAATATGCAAATATCCAGACATAGAAGAAAGATTTGGAGTGTGTTAATATGCAAATATCCAAACAAAGAAGAAAGATTTGGAGTGTGTTAATATGCAAATATCCAAACAAAGAAGAAAGATTTGGAGTGTGTTAATATGCAAATATCCAAACAAAGAAGAAAGATTTGGAGTGTGTTAATATGCAAATATCCAAACAAAGAAGAAAGATTTGGAGTGTGTTAATATGCAAATATCCAAACAAAGAAGAAAGATTTGGAGTGTGTTAATATGCAAATATCCAAACAAAGAAGAAAGATTTGGAGTGTGTTAATATGCAAATATCCAAACAAAGAAGAAAGATTTGGAGTGTGTTAATATGCAAATATCCAAACAAAGAAGAAAGATTTGGAGTGTGTTAATATGCAAATATCCAAACAAAGAAGAAAGATTTGGAGTGTGTTAATATGCAAATATCCAAACAAAGAAGAAAGATTTGGAGTGTGTTAATATGCAAATATCCAAACATAGAAGAAGGATTTGGAGTGTGTTAATATGCAAATATCCAAACAAAGAAGAAAGATTTGGAGTGTGTTAATATGCAAATATCCAAACAAAGAAGAAAGATTTGGAGTGTGTTAATATGCAAATATCCAAACAAAGAAGAAAGATTTGGAGTGTGTTAATATGCAAATATCCAAACAAAGAAGAAAGATTTGGAGTGTGTTAATATGCAAATATCCAAACAAAGAAGAAAGATTTGGAGTGTGTTAATATGCAAATATCCAAACAAAGAAGAAAGATTTGGAGTGTGTTAATATGCAAATATCCAAACAAAGAAGAAAGATTTGGAGTGTGTTAATATGCAAATATCCAAACAAAGAAGAAAGATTTGGAGTGTGTTAATATGCAAATATCCAAACAAAGAAGAAAGATTTGGAGTGTGTTAATATGCAAATATCCAAACAAAGAAGAAAGATTTGGAGTGTGTTAATATGCAAATATCCAAACATAGAAGAAGGATTTGGAGTGTGTTAATATGCAAATATCCAAACAAAGAAGAAAGATTTGGAGTGTGTTAATATGCAAATATCCAAACAAAGAAGAAAGATTTGGAGTGTGTTAATATGCAAATATCCAAACAAAGAAGAAAGATTTGGAGTGTGTTAATATGCAAATATCCAAACATAGAAGAAGGATTTGGAGTGTGTTAATATGCAAATATCCAAACATAGAAGAAGGATTTGGAGTGTGTTAATATGCAAATATCCAAACAAAGAAGAAAGATTTGGAGTGTGTTAATATGCAAATATCCAAACAAAGAAGAAAGATTTGGAGTGTGTTAATATGCAAATATCCAAACAAAGAAGAAAGATTTGGAGTGTGTTAATATGCAAATATCCAAACAAAGAAGAAAGATTTGGAGTGTGTTAATATGCAAATATCCAAACAAAGAAGAAAGATTTGGAGTGTGTTAATATGCAAATATCCAAACAAAGAAGAAAGATTTGGAGTGTGTTAATATGCAAATATCCAAACATAGAAGAAGGATTTGGAGTGTGTTAATATGCAAATATCCAAACAAAGAAGAAAGATTTGGAGTGTGTTAATATGCAAATATCCAAACAAAGAAGAAAGATTTGGAGTGTGTTAATATGCAAATATCCAAACAAAGAAGAAAGATTTGGAGTGTGTTAATATGCAAATATCCAAACATAGAAGAAGGATTTGGAGTGTGTTAATATGCAAATATCCAAACATAGAAGAAGGATTTGGAGTGTGTTAATATGCAAATATCCAAACAAAGAAGAAAGATTTGGAGTGTGTTAATATGCAAATATCCAAACAAAGAAGAAAGATTTGGAGTGTGTTAATATGCAAATATCCAAACAAAGAAGAAAGATTTGGAGTGTGTTAATATGCAAATATCCAAACAAAGAAGAAAGATTTGGAGTGTGTTAATATGCAAATATCCAAACATAGAAGAAAGATTTGGAGTGTGTTAATATGCAAATATCCAAACATAGAAGAAAGATTTGGAGTGTGTTAATATGCAAATATCCAAACATAGAAGAAGGATTTGGAGTGTGTTAATATGCAAATATCCAAACAAAGAAGAAAGATTTGGAGTGTGTTAATATGCAAATATCCAAACAAAGAAGAAAGATTTGGAGTGTGTTAATATGCAAATATCCAAACAAAGAAGAAAGATTTGGAGTGTGTTAATATGCAAATATCCAAACATAGAAGAAGGATTTGGAGTGTGTTAATATGCAAATATCCAAACATAGAAGAAGGATTTGGAGTGTGTTAATATGCAAATATCCAGACATAGAAGAAGGATTTGGAGTGTGTTAATATGCAAATATCCAGACATAGAAGAAGGATTTGGAGTGTGTTAATATGCAAATATCCAAACATAGAAGAAGGATTTGGAGTGTGTTAATATGCAAATATCCAGACATAGAAGAAGGATTTGGAGTGTGTTAATATGCAAATATCCAGACATAGAAGAAGGATTTGGAGTGTGTTAATATGCAAATATCCAGACATAGAAGAAGGATTTGGAGTGTGTTAATATGCAAATATCCAGACATAGAAGAAGGATTTGGAGTGTGTTAATATGCAAATATCCAAACATAGAAGAAGGATTTGGAGTGTGTTAATATGCAAATATCCAGACATAGAAGAAGGATTTGGAGTGTGTTAATATGCAAATATCCAGACATAGAAGAAGGATTTGGAGTGTGTTAATATGCAAATATCCAGACATAGAAGAAGGATTTGGAGTGTGTTAATATGCAAATATCCAAACAAAGAAGAAAGATTTGGAGTGTGTTAATATGCAAATATCCAAACATAGAAGAAGGATTTGGAGTGTGTTAATATGCAAATATCCAAACATAGAAGAAGGATTTGGAGTGTGTTAATATGCAAATATCCAGACATAGAAGAAGGATTTGGAGTGTGTTAATATGCAAATATCCAGACATAGAAGAAGGATTTGGAGTGTGTTAATATGCAAATATCCAAACATAGAAGAAGGATTTGGAGTGTGTTAATATGCAAATATCCAGACATAGAAGAAGGATTTGGAGTGTGTTAATATGCAAATATCCAGACATAGAAGAAGGATTTGGAGTGTGTTAATATGCAAATATCCAGACATAGAAGAAAGATTTGGAGTGTGTTAATATGCAAATATCCAGACATAGAAGAAAGATTTGGAGTGTGTTAATATGCAAATATCCAAACATAGAAGAAGGATTTGGAGTGTGTTAATATGCAAATATCCAGACATAGAAGAAGGATTTGGAGTGTGTTAATATGCAAATATCCAGACATAGAAGAAGGATTTGGAGTGTGTTAATATGCAAATATCCAGACATAGAAGAAAGATTTGGAGTGTGTTAATATGCAAATATCCAGACATAGAAGAAAGATTTGGAGTGTGTTAATATGCAAATATCCAAACATAGAAGAAAGATTTGGAGTGTGTTAATATGCAAATATCCAAACATAGAAGAAAGATTTGGAGTGAGTTAATATGCAAATATCCAAACATAGAAGAAAGATTTGGAGTGTGTTAATATGCAAATATCCAAACATAGAAGAAAGATTTGGAGTGAGTTAATATGCAAATATCCAAACATAGAAGAAAGATTTGGAGTGAGTTAATATGCAAATATCCAAACATAGAAGAACGATTTGGAGTGAGTTAATATGCAAATATCCACACATAGAAGAAAGATTTGGAGTGAGTTAATATATGCGTTGTAAAAACAAACAGAAAGATTGGGCAAATATCGAAACAAATACATAAACTTAACAATATCAATGATATTATATTGAAAAACAAAATCTCTTTTGCTAAGATTGGAATGTCATAAATGTTATCAATAGGCCCTCGCAGAAAAAATAAAACACCCTCAGATTTTCACCCCTCCCACGTTTTACAATGAAATGAAGACATTGAAGATGTGGGATGTGTGGCTTAGAGTCGAATCCCGCTTGACTATCTATCAAAGGGGATCGAGTTCAGATCCCGTCTCGGGCAGTGTATGCTTAGCGCCTAAAGGCAGCACGGATACCCAGATACCCCCTCCCATGCCCTCTTCCTACGGATTCAGAAATGAGATTGGACCTCAGCGCACGGGACATGCTTGTAGCAAGATATAAAAGCAATGTAAAATATATATAAAAAAAAAAGAAGATTCTAATAAAATTCTCTAAGAAATCTGGCCCAGATTTTTATGTTGGTAAAACTGATGGTCCATTTTGGCAATCGTTTTGGACTAGGCCATAACAGTTATACATATGTTCTGTTTTCCTTTAAGACACACGCGAGCAAACATTCACACATAAACAGCAACAAAAATACTACACACATAACAAAACGTTCTTCTTTCAGACCTTGTGGTCTATAGGGCAGAAGATGTAAAGGTCATCTTTTTCATGACCTATTGTTAACGAGGGTGTCATGTGGCCAGCACAACGACCAACCGCCTTTACTTTTCCACAACTAATGTCAGGTACCCTTTAGAGCTGGGTGCACTCAGACACCCAAAGATCCCGAAATTAAAAATCCCAGTCGTCACCAGGATTCGAACCCGGGACCCCCGGTTTGGAAACCAAGCGCTTTACCGCTCAGCCACCGCGCCTAAATGGATGTAGATTTAGCTGGATTCGGCATTATTATGCTTCCAGGAAATCATCAATCTGTTTTGTCTTATGTGACATAATTAGCTCCTCCTTCGTGATGGAAGACAAGCAATGCCTCACAGAGTTTGTGTGTCTGATAAAACTTCTAGGGGTATTGCTGCAGATGGGACCCCAGATTCAGAAGCTAAGCGCTTTACCGCTCAGCCACCGCGCCTCCAAAACTACACACAAAAGAGTATAGAAATAGTTCAGTATTGAGTTCTCGGAATGGAAGACCCTACCTTGTTATTATAACAATATTGTTGTAACCCTATTTCGCGATGCAATAGGGTTAACTGTGTGCGATCGTTTACTGTGTGTGATCAGCTGACATATGTGACACAGGCCAGTAATACAGTTTAGCGTGCTATATCGAAGGGCAAGGGACAGTAAGCCTACTGGCATGAGCTTTGCAAGTGAATAGGACCCGGGTTATGGTCATCTGATCATAAGCTGCGTGGACCAGAGACACTGTGTGTAAGGCAGTGCAGTTCAAGACAGGACAGCGAGTAAACCGGGGCTGTTAGTCTGCCATGAAGTCGGTCCTGGTGGAGTCCTGAAGTGAATGTACGAGTCCACGAAAAGATAGAGACAGTAGAGTTTATTAGTTTAGTACGGTGATGTACAGTGTAGCATTTTTAGTGTTGATGTATTGCCAATTGTGTCATATTGGTTGTTTTAATTGACCATTATTAAAGTACCAGATTATTTGGAGCCTTGTTGTCAAGGTGTTGATGTGTTGTGTGTTTAGCAGTGTTTACAGAAGGCCTGATTAGGAGAGAAAGTAACAATATATTAGCTCAGCGCGATGCCCACTTTTCAACCCGCATACCTCATTTAATAATGGCGTCTTCAAGAGTTTGCAAAGTAGTTTGTTTGTTTGTTTTTTTCACAAGAGTCTCGTTAATATACAAGTATTGAGATTTAGACGTAATGTACCATTTCGACATTGGCGAGGATAGAGGGCAGATATACTAGCTCCGTCCCGACTTCCAGGTGGTTCTGTAAACGGAGGAGTCATTCCAGGTTATGGAGTGTGTATGTGTGTGTGTTTCTATGGTGATGGTGGGAAGAGGCTAGCGCTTGGTTGGTGTCTATGTAGTGTGAATGATGCAAGATGAGCGGCATTGTCGTCAGCTGTCTTGAATAGTACAGACGACTACAGATTGCCAGAGTGAAAAAGACGCGTTTTTTGTAGTGAATTAGAAATACCATTTTTTTAAATATTATTACTAAAGTCTACTACATTTATTTATTCATCTCAAGTTAAATAAGTCTATATTGTAATAAAAGACATATTTAGTATTGTTCACAAAGAAGTTATTCAAGTTATTACAAGTGCTACTAGTGCTGCTCGTATTTTTCTTCTTCTTCTAGCCAGCTTTTTGCTGCTGAACTGTCAGCTCTTTTACACACTGTGCCAAGGCAAAATAGTGTGCTGTTTTCTGCTGCACATATAATCTTGAACAGAATCATAATCTTAATGAGCGTGTAAACTCAGAAGCGAAATTTACTTTTTACAAAATCAACCAACCTTATGCCTGAAAGTATCCTGATTAATTATCACTACTAACCATAATACGCATGTCAATGCAATGCCGTTAATGCATTAAGAAAATGAAGCAATAATTAGGAGCGAAAAGCTATTTAGAGGCATATGACAATTAGTTTATTCGTTTTTTTAGTTCACGATTTTGTACTTTAGGGCTAACGAGGATAAATTGTAACCAGCACAACGACCACTTATCTTACCCCTCTCCCTTTGCCCGATAAGTCTAAATATCTGTTTAGAAGTGATGTGAGCTTGGAGGCTTCAGTCCAAGACTCAAGGCTCTTTAACCTAAAAAAGAAAAATTTGGTTCTTTTCGGTTTTCATAATCTAAAAATAATACAATGCCCATATGTCCGAGATGGGTACGCGACGTTTTGGAGCAGCTTTTTTTGGGGCAGCCGTTTTGGGGCGGCTATTTTTTGGCAGGCTTTTTACGAATTTTTTCCCCTACCTATATTTATATCTATAAAGGGAGTAGTTCAGCTTATACCACCACAGTATTAGGGCCCTGACTTTTCTCTGATGGGTTGGTACCATGACCTTTAACACTAACGTAAAATCTAAAGTCTACTTTTTGTGGAAAATGATAATAAGCCAACATCACAGACCTATATAAATTATATCTAGATTGGACATGGAGATCTTTTAACACTACAAAAAATGTCGTGAAGATTAAAAAAAATTGAAACAAGGCGTTATTTTGTAAAGTAGTTATAAGAAGTAAAGTTTTTTTTAAAACCCTAACCTATGTAACATATTTAATTTTTAGATCTAGATTTAGTAATTATTGAACATCAAAAGTAAGAGTAGGCTACTCTCGTCTCATAATTATTAATTTGCAATTTTTAGATACATAATCTAGAAAGATCTAGGAATAAAAATATATATAAATGTCCATAAGATAATTAAAATCAACAGGCATGAATTATTTCGATCTAGGATTTTCGAAACATTATCTCAATGGAAACAAACAGGAAATGACTTTGTTTCGTATATTATCTTATGTCATGATGTCTAATGTCAAAATGCTGGGAAACCCCAGAAAGGTCAACACCCCCATGGGACCACAAATCCGTAGCTACGCTACTGCTATATAAACGAATTTCTAATTGTAAAATCTACCCAAACAAGCAATACATTATTTTGGTTAAGCACAACATAATAAACAAACAACATAATAAACAAACAACATAATGAACACCACAATAAACAACATAATAAACAAACAACATAATAAACAAACAACATAATAAACAACACAATAAACAACATAATAAACAAACAACATAATAAACAAACAACATAATAAACAACATAATAAGCAAACAACATAATAAACAAACAACATAATAAACAAACAACATAATAAACAACACAATAAACAACATAATAAACAAACAACATAATAAACAAACAACATAATGAACACCACAATAAAAAACATCATAATAAACAAACAACATAATAAACAGCACAATAAACAACATAATAAGCAAACAACATAATAAACAAACAACATAATAAACAAACAACATAATGAACACCACAATAAACAACATAATAAACAAACAACATAATAAACAAACAACATAATAAACAACACAATAAACAACATAATAAACAAACAACATAATAAACAAACAACATAATAAACAAACAACATAATAAACAACATAATAAGCAAACAACATAATAAACAAACAACATAATGAACACCACAATAAACAACATAATAAAAAAACAACATAATAAACAAACAACATAATAAACAACACAATAAACAACATAATAAACAAACAACATAATAAACAAACAACATAATGAACACCACAATAAACAACATAATAAACAACACAATAAACAACATAATAAGCAAACAACATAATAAACAAACAACATAATAAACAAACAACATAATGAACACCACAATAAACAACATAATAAACAAACAACATAATAAACAAAAAAATAATAAACAACACAATAAACAACATAATAAACAAACAACATAATAAACAAACAACAGAATGAACACCACAATAAACAACATAATAAACAAACAACATAATAAACAAACAACATAATAAACAACATAAAAACAAACAACATAATAAACAAACAACATAATAAACAAACAACATAATAAACAACATAATAAACAACATAATAAACAAACAACATAATAAACAAACAACATAATAAACAACATAATAAACAACATAATAAACAAACAACATAATAAACAAACAACATAATAAACAAACAACATAATAAACAAACAACATAATAAACAAACAACATAATAAACAACATAATAAACAAACAACATAATAAACAAACAACATAATAAACAAACAACATAATAAACAAACAACATAATAAACAACATAATAAACAACATAATAAACAAACAACATAATAAACAACATAATAAACAACATAATAAACAAACAACATAATAAACAAACAACATAATAAACAACATAATAAACAACATAATAAACAAACAACATAATAAACAAACAACATAATAAACTACATAATAAACAAACAACATAATAAACAAACAACATAATAAACAAACAACATAATAAACAAACAACATAATAAACAAACAACATAATAAACAAACAACATAATAAACAAACAACATAATAAACAAACAACATAATAAACAAACAACATAATAAACAAACAACATAATAAACAAACAACATAATAAACAAACAACATAATAAACAAACAACATAATAAACAAACAACATAATAAACAACATAATAAACAAACAACAAAATAAACAAACAACATAATAAATAAACAACATAATAAACAACATAATAAACAAACAACATAATAAACAACATAATAAACAAACAACATAATAAACAACATAATAAACAAACAACATAATAAACAACATAATAAACAAACAACATAATAAACAAACAACATAATAAACAAACAACATAATAAATAAACAACATAATAAACAAACAACATAATAAACAACATAATAAACAAGACGTATGCATTAAGAAAAAACAAACAATTTTGGCTGAGAGAGAAATTCACAGCGAATTGTTTTAAGCAGTTAGTATAAACCAAATTAAAAAAAAAATGTTTTAGTTTTTTTTTTTCTTCTGAGTGCTTGGTTTCCGAACCGTAAGGTCCCAGGTTCGAATCACGGTGATGACTGTTTTTTTTAAAATGTTGTTCGGTATTTTAGAAAACAGTTGGGGAGAGACAAGGCGTTTGGTTGTTGTGACCTAGTATTAGGATAGGTCATAAGACCAGTGACCTGTACTGTACTGGCAAGTTAGTCCAGTGGTACTTGTGGTCCCAATTATATTATCTAGGCTAATAACTATAGCCTCTAGATGTACAAAGCTACTGAGACAGACAAGTAATATGTCTGAGATTTCAGTTGCAACACAAAAAAAAAGAAGTTTATTTAGAAACAAAAGAAAAAGATCATGGAAAATATAAATGGCAATAAAGGCTCACAAAAGAAAATGACATCATGAAACAAAGCAAAAGTAGCCAGACAGTTTCCGGTCACTATAATTAAAGAACCACCATCATAGAGGCACAATAATGTCTTATGCCGAAAAACCAAAAAGATGGTTTACAATAATATCATACATGCATTAACAATGAAATGACATCATTCATGAGACACACTACTGTCTCGTATCTAAACAAAAGATGTCTTTAAAAAAAAAACATACAGGAGAGGATAACAGACTAAGTAGACCTATACTATTTACATAAAGCAACTTAGTACTAACAAATAAATAAATAAATTCTACTTAGCTCATTATCGAAATACTCTTCCCACAACAGCGGCACACTCCTCTTGAGTAACACAGCAATAGTACAGCAACACAAGTATTAGTTAAACATTATAGAGATTTAGTTCAAACTACACCGGTCCGTTGAAAGACTCAAGAGAGAGTGACCATTGTAAACAGTTAACAGGGACTTAAATCAAGTAATAAAGGGGACTAACTCTAATAAAAAATAAAGATAGCCACCCTTGTTGTCCCTTTTGTTGTGCTGGCCACACGACGTCCTCGTTAACCATCGATCATAGAAACAGATGACCTTTTCATCATCTGCTCTATAGATCGCCAGGTCTGAAAGTGAAACTTTACTTTATATATAAACAACAGAGGCTTGCAAAAATGCGACTATTTTACAGACAGTAGAACGTTGTATAGTGGAATGACTAAGTAAGTAAAAAGTAAAGTTCCCCTTTCAGACCTTGTGAGGGTGGCATGTGACCAGCACAACGACCAACCGCCTTTACTTTTCCCCAACTAATGTCAGGTACCCATTAGAGCTGGGTGGACTCAGAGACTCCCGAAATAAAAATCCCAGTCTTCACCAGGATTCGAACCCGGGACCCCGGTTCGGGAGCCAAGCGCTTTACCGCTCAGCCACCGCGCCTCCTATAGTGGGATGACTACGTAGATACAATCACAAACTCAACTGTTAAAAGTCATCGATACAAAATGTCAAACTTCTTTATTAACAAGCAAAATGTTTTAAACGACTCAGCACTTACAACTTTTAGAATGATGCAAGATAAGCGGCACTGTCGTAAGCTGTGTTAAGTAGGCCAGACGACTCCTGGATGCCAGAGTGTAAGGGCGTGTTTTTTTTTTTTAATTGCAAAATTTGTTTAAATAATATAGAAGTTATTTCCCTTATCATTGTCAAAGTAATTAATTGACTAATTGTTTTTTTTTAAATTAATTCATGTCTTGTCTACGCCAATGAATAATTGTGCAAAGTTTTAACTTGATGTGGCTGTGGAAGAAATAACGTGTACACACTTTCAACCAGACAGACAGACGGACAGACAGACGGAGTGAGTTGATATAAGCTTGTGTCTTGAGATCGTCTCTTTGTAACGTCCTACAGTCTTCTGTCTACCATGTGTTATGGTCTGTGTTTCCTAGGTGATATAGAAAGGGAGTATTTATTGTTAGCTGTAGAGAGAGAGAGAGAGAGAGAGAGAGAGAGAGAGAGAGAGAGAGCATTAATTTAATTTTAATCTTGTAGAATGATGCAAGATAAGCGGCACTGTCGTAAGCTGTGTTAAGTACGCCAGGCGACTCCAGAAGCCAGAGTGTAAGGATGTGTTTGTATAGTAAGATTTTTTAAACATCAGTCTATTTCGTCTCAAGTTGAATGTGTCAATAGTGTAATACAAGTTATTACTTTTGTTCACAAAGAAGCTATTCAAATTATTTCAAGTTGTATAAGTTAAAATGTAATACGCCTACAGTGGTTTAGTTGTCTACCAGAAGTTTTGGTGCTACAAGACAACGACCGTCGACAAAAAAACGGACCCCTTTTTTGTGTTGAATTTGTAAATACTGTTTGCGGCAGGGTACTCAAAATAGTTTTTCTTGGGCTTATGAAAGTAAACTTCAGTACAAATATTTATAGTAAGAACAGGATAAACAAAAAATCAGCCTCTGGGGTAGAGTCAGGATCGGCCTTGGATATGTAATGGGTCAATTTTTATCATACATATGATACTACTGGGTCTCTTTTCCAATAGTCGAGTAGTGTCAGTAGTATCAAAATGAGGTCGAGGTGTATTTCTAAATATAACACAGTTCAGATCACGTGAAAAGAAGAATTACAACAGACTATAAAACAGCAAAGGAAAAGACTGAGAGGAATGCAGAAAGATGGTCGACAGATCATATGTGGTGCCCCAACGTTCAACAGACCAAGAGATTGGTGAAGGTGACCAACTGGGAGTAGTACCCCAAGCGCATTTTTAATTTAAATTTGTTTAATCAACACTTTGTAACTACAATTGTATTTTATTAGATGCTTGAGATAATATGGGGCACATACATAGATCAAGAGAACATCTTCTGTTACAGGAACAACAAAAATAAATCTCTGGGGCTCCTTATGGAACCCCGCTTGCTAAGTTAAGGGACAAAACATCTACCATAAACTATGTAAAGGTATCAAAATAGGACATTCGATTCTTAGAGAAAGTTTGAAACCTATAATATACCATAACAACTAGGTACATGAATGTCTATGACTACGGTCGTGAATTATACTACTGCGAATAAGTTCCGATTTTTGTTTTTCAATAGCCAGACGATAAGGCCACATCCAGCAGCAGCTTACCACTTGAATATGGCTATTCAAACTCCGCCTTGTGAATAGTTCAACACGGTACTAAATACACTGAAAACATTCAAGTCTTCGGGCGCGTGCCCCAAATACTAAATCTTTTGTTAGCACAGTAAATGAGGAGGAGCCCTTGGTCTAGTAAAACACAAAGGAGGGAACACCAGTCCAAGTGCAGAGTCGTATCGCCAAAATTTCGTATTTATTCTTGCTCAGTCACGTGAACTTGTAGCAGACGATATGTGACGTAGTGTAGGCTACAATATTATAGTACTACAACAGCCGGTGACTGTTCCCAGTCCGCCGGTAGAAAAAAAAAAGAAAACAAACTCATCATCTGTCAAATTGATCACCATTAAATCAAAATCAGAATTAACCGAGCAGAAAGAAACGCTCGAACACAATTCCTGCTAAATGGTTTCCTATGTAAATTTTGACTTCTGTAACCTTCACATTAATGTCGTCTGTTTTATTTTGCTCTTTTTATGCATACAAATAACTAAAAAGTACAACGTGTGGTCAAAAGGAAACAAAAAAGAGGAGGTGGGAAAAAAAAAACGAAACGAAGCAATGATTTTCAGATAACATGAAGACTCTTAAAAGTGTTAAAGTCGTAATGAATAAGTTTCGTCGTTTGTTTCTAGTTTTTATTTGATGGTTGACAGATTTAAAATGTCTTCTTTTCAAACAATGACAAACTAAAATAATACTGAAAAAAATCTGAAAAAAACAACAACAATTATGCAATTTTTAAAAAATTATGTTGTCATTTTAATAATTGTATAATCATTTATAATGATAGAAATATATAATAAAAAAAAATATTGAAGGGAATATTAAAATGTCGAACTAAGCTAAATAAACAAATTAAAATATATAAGCCAATCTACATGTCTGGTATTTAGTGAATGTTATGTTACTACGAAGAAATAAGTATTGTAGACAATTAAACATAAGAATTAATAAACAGCGACTTCGTGTTAATGTAGACATTAAAAGCCACCATTTTATTACGTCACACCCATTCAAATACCTTTCACAAAACATACACACACACACAAAATAATGATGTAATATAAACATATTAGCACATCCTTCCCTCTAAAATTGTTATCACAACGAATGTGTCATCTATCAAAGTATTAAAAGAGCAAATGACTCGATGAATATAGAACTTCGCTTATGATAATTAGCGATCTGCGTGTGTAGCACCATATTTCTTTAGAGGATAAAATGAATCAAAACTGCTTTGTAACTGCTACTTGCCGATGGGCCATTTACGAGTGATTAACTTTTCAAATGATCGAAAGTTCTAAAGTACGTCACTTCTATGTTTTAACAGTCCCCTCTCTTTCGCGTCGACTCCACTTCGCCCTTTTACTCGATACCCGGCACTTCAACAATGGGGGTTTTTAGCATGCCGTAATGACTACTCTTCCGCCCTCTAGCGGAGCATGCCACTCGGCTAACGCCTCCCGTAGTAGGGAAGGGAAAAAAAAAAA
>JAZGLO010000945.1:317500-486429 GCA_036873155.1 Biomphalaria sudanica | reverse complement strand
TAGAAGTATCCTAGCAATCGGATTGAGATGCTATAGAAGGATCCTATGTATCAACTACAAAGATCCAATTAAAAAACGAGGGCATTAGAAAAATAACAAATAACCATAGTCAAAAAACGTAAACTAAAATACTCGGGTCTAGCAAAGACCTTCCTTCAGGGAACAGTACCCGAAAAAGGAAGAAAAGGCAGACAGAGATTTGAGAGAAAGCAACAGGGAGACAACATAAAAGAATAAACGGTCTATCATTGAAAGAGATTTTACTCAAGGCAATGGAGAAAGATGATTGACAGATCATTAGTGCTGCCCCAATGGTTCAACAGACTAAGGGACTACTGTTCACTCACTCACTCTCTTCTACACAGTCATACATAGTACACTTTATTAGCATTTCTCTCAACCAAATAGTAACAATAAAGGTCAGCTAGTTTGTCAATACAATCACACATAATAGCACAATTGACCATTCAGTACATGCACATTTACTATCACAGCCGGTTAAAAATTCTCGCTTGTCAAGGGTGATGAGGTCATCTAAGGGAAGTTCATCTCCACAGCCAGACAGAGCGCAGCGTGAGGCATGGGTCTATGTTTAAAACTTTCTCCCACAGAAAACAAAAGAAACTTGACACATTTATAGAAGTTGCTGACTTCTCCCTAAAGAAAATACTTTCAATGGCTTCTCATTTTGAGAACAGTAATGAGCCATTGTGATGTGTACATGTTCTAAGTTTTAGGCAGAGAATGAAAGCCAATGTATAATATGGCTGCCTGGTCACGTGTCTTGCACTCAGAACTGTTGTCTTAATAGTTGGAACTTTGCCTTCCTCCATCCCCTGACATCTTGTGAGATGTTTGGGCTATGATGTAATAATCATCAGTTCTGAAGGAACATCCAAAACAGACAAATCTTTTCATATTTAGTCAGTGGTTAGATATCTTAATCTATAGACTAAAAAGTAGAAAGTGGACCAATTTGGAATTACAGTTTTATCTTATGATAACAATGACTGATAATAAAGTGAAACTAAGAGAATATTTAGATAATTGTGTATGTGTTTTTTTTAAATAATTATCACGTGCTTATGAAGTTGGCCTTCACATTAAACAAATGCATATGACTCTGTATTACCACTTTAAAAAAATTACAAGGCCTCATTTAGGTAATATGGATTTGAATATTATAGCCTAGACCTCTTTTCAAACAGACCTTAGCTTCACATTCTTGGTTAACTCAAATTTTATTTTCTAAATGTTGATGTTACATTGATCCAAGGTAAGGAGATGTTGGCTTCATGAACATTACTCTGATTATATATACTGTATCAATACTAATAATGAACCAAATTTTTAATTAAGAAAAAACACATTTGGCACCAATGTCTGATCTAGAGTTATTGTAAAATTTTGTAGTTTTCTACAAAATAAATCGTTAAGATTCAGCGACCATTACAATAGTTTCTTCAACTGATTTATTAATAAATTTATATTAACTTGTTGAAGTTCTCTAATCCTATCTTATGAATTGCTAAGGTGGGGGACGCAGTGGCCGTTTTGGTAAAAGTCTCGGCTCTCAAAACGAGAGGTTCTTGGTTTGAATCTCAGTGAATGCTGAGATTTTTTCTGGATTTTTTAGGGCGCACCTTAGTCAACAATTCTAATGGGTACCTGACACTGCATAGGTCTTTTTTTTTCTTGCTGATGTTGACAAACCTTGTTATGGTTAGGTAATATGGCATAGCTCTTTAAGATACATGGGCAGACATCTAAATTAAGAATAAAATGAACTTCTTCACAAAAAATATATTTTAAAAAAATACATGATTAAGTGATGGCTATTCTTCTAGATCAACACCTACATGTGGGAGAAAAAAAAAGCACATAGCTTCATATTGAGGGCAAACATAAGATTGGAGAGTTGGATTGCAGATGATGAGCACACCAGTAGTAGGAAGAAGACAGAAAAGGCTGCAGCATCTGGTGATTACTTGGTGCATTCTTTGCATGAACTACAACTCCTGATGCCACCACTGTGGAGAGATTGTGGAGACAGTGTCGCATATCTTGTAAAAGTGTCCTTAACTCCAAGAGTTGAGGGAAGAAGTATCTAGGTCACTTGATCTGTATGAGGGCTATGGGGTGCTATGACATCTTTAGTCAGTAGGATCATCTCTTGAGATGTAAAATATAGATTATCTAAATGTATTAACTAATCTTCTCCACACCTTCCTTGCTATGTCGATTAGATAGTTTAACTTCAATCTCCTACTGTAGGTTAACTAATATTTTGATCTGCGAACAGATATTTGAAATTTAAAATTAATACAATGCTGTTCTTTCTTGCATTTCCTCAGCTGCATGTTTCAACTCAAAGATGTCTTATCTAGGACTTCTTCCTGTGTCACTGGTCCTACTGGCAGCAATCACTATAGGTGTCTCCTATGTCATAGCTGTTGTCAATCATGATGTTAGTACAGTATTCCCTTATATAAGGTGAGCCAAAAAATCAAACATTCACAATCGACATTGGAAGAGTTTCCTCTCTAGTGGTTACATTACAAAGTTAATCAACTAAAAAAAGGTTTTGACATAGCTTAGTAACTTCTGCAAGTAAAATGTATTTTGGTCAAAATTTAATTATTTTTTTTTTTTTTTACAAATAATCATTTAAGACATGAGCTTTAGAGTTTTCTTAGTCTGTGAAGTTTCTAGGTATTTTTTTCCTCTAACTTTTCAGTTTTTCTCCAGAAGTTTTTGTGATTTGATGTAAAGTAAAATTTTCAGTTTGAAGAAAAAATTACTTACTTAGACTTAGATCCTCCATAAAGATCTGTGACTGGCAATGTCTGAAGCCTCTTCCCACCTTGTGTCCACAGTAACAAAATTAATAATCACACATTTATTTCAATGTTCTTTTTTTTTTTCTTTTCTCAGTGACACTGGGTCCAATAGACCAGAAAGTTGTATATTTGGACAGTTCTTAAATATAGCAGCGTTCTTAGGTAAGATGGGAAATAAATACATTTTTTTTTAAATGTTTTATTTATTAAGTGTTGTGAATTTTTATTCAATCTAGATCATAAAATATTTCCTAGATGTTGATCTAGCTGTTTGTACATAGTTGGTGAATTTTAATTTTGTATTTCATAATCCAAATTTCAAATAACTTTTGGTCCTAAAAAGCATTATATTGTTTTCCCCATGGAACATAGGCCCCCATGAGAAAGAGTTTATCATTCATCTTTTCTTTGTGTTCCTCATGGAACATAGGGCCTTAAGAGTTAATGGATCTTAATCAGATAGTAATTCTATTTAAAACACTCAGTAGTTTTCCTTTGAGAATATAATGTGTGAAAACATTTTGTGGTCTTTAAGAGTAAGTCTAATTGTAAAAAAAAAAAAAATTTTTTTTACGCAAAAAAACATAATTAATAAATGGTTCATCACCTAATTAGTCTATTGGATTGTTGGGGCACCATGCAAGATTTGGATAGAACCTCTTTCAACGACAGGCCCGTCCAGTCTTCTCATCACTTTCTCTGTCTGCCTCCTCTTCTTTTTCCTGGTACTGTTCCATGATGAAAGGTCTTTGCAAGCCCTGAAGGCCTTGTGATATGGCCATAGAGTTTTAGTTTGTTTTTTGTTTTTTTACAATAGTTAGCAGGTCATCGTGGGGTCCAATCGCTGTAGTAACCCTGTCTCTAATCTCTTCATTTGTGATGCAGTCTTTAAATGGTTCATAAATCCTTTAAAAAAAATAAGTAGATTTCACAAAATCAGATTTATTATGAAAATAACACAATTTTTTTTTTTAGCTTTCAGTACCATGTATGTTCGCTACAAAGCAGTTGAGGCGATCGCTCATCGCTCCAATGATGACCACAAGTTACGGAGGCTAAATAAAGCATCACTTTTCTTCGGTGTATTGGCAGCACTGGGCGTTTCTATAGTTGCCAACTTTCAGGTAAAAGTTTTTTCTCTTTAATTCTCAATCCTTGTTCTTCATAAATATTAAAAAAAACAAAAACAGGATTACTGTAGGGACTGAAATATTTTGGTGATTTTAACAGAAAAAATGATAGAGAATTTATTTCTTTTAATTTCCTAAGTTTAGTTTTTCCATTTAATAAATACTTTGGACATTCTAGTTGTCAAACCAACCTAAACAAAATACTACCCCAACCCCCAAATCCTACTTTGACTTCGAAACAAACTCTATTTCTGTTTCATTATACTTAACTAAAGTCTAACTTGAGATATAGCATCAATTATTCTTTCTAGTTACCATTCACCAATATATATCTTTCTAATCTTCTTCTAAATAATGTTTATGACTTTGAATGGATTTTCTTTTCTTTTTAACTTTAAAATTTTCATTGTCATGTCCCATTTATTGATATGTATTGTCATGTGACACTGACGAAAATAGAAAATCTACTAAATACTGGGGAACAGTAAATACTTAGAAAAATCTATAATGCTTACGAAAGGAAACGTGGAGGACATGCACTAACCATGAGATATGTATGGTGACCAATCTTTAGTGACATTCTTCTTCTTCTAGCCAGCTTTATTGCTGCTGAGCTGTGAGTTCTTTTGCAGACTGTGCCAAGGACATAAATAAATAAGAACAGACTAAGTTGGGCAGGTCACCTTGATAGAATGTCAGAGAACAGAGTAGCAAAAATTGTATACCGGCATAAACTAAACGGCAGGCAACCCTAAGGCAGACCATGAATACGATGGATCAACAATGTAGAAGCAGATCTACAATTACTTTTGGGCATTGGGACAAAAAAAAACAAGAAAGATCTGAATGAAAGGATTTGCTGACGCAGGCCAGAGCCCTCCATTGGCTGTAGCGCCACTTGAATGTATGGATGTGTTGAAGCAGGCCAGAGCCCTCCATTGGCTGCAGCTCCACTGGGATGGATGGATATGTTGTCCTGTAGCTCCAGATATATGTCACGCCAACTTAAATAAAGCTCAAATTTTTAAAATTTTTATTAACAAATATTTACATTATTTTATACCAGTGTAGAATAAACAAAAAGCACAAATAACTCACCAAATGTGAACTCACAAAATGTGAACTCACAAAATCTTAACTCACAAAGTCTTAACTCACAAAATGTTACTTCACTAAAAATTTATTTTTCTCACATATTCACACATGTTTCTGTCTGCATCCCTCTTTCATCTGTTATCTCCCCTCTTTTATACACTGCATATGATGCCAATCCTTCTCAAAATTACATCAGCCTATACACACACACACATTCCATAACAATTCTGAAAATGTAGCCTGTAGCTGTATGTGAAAGTTTAGAATTTGAATTTGTATCTATATAGGAAGGTACTGATGTTGAAATAGTGCATATCATCGGTGCTGGGATGACCTTCATTCTCGGCGTCTTGTACTGTTTCCTTCAAGCCGCTCTGTCCTTTCACATGTGTCCTGATTACAATGGCCGCTGTATCTGCACCATACGACTTTCCATAAGTCTCATGTCATTAGTGGCTCTCTTATTGAGTATCCTTTGAGAGTTTTTTGATTATTGAATTATTGTTTTAGTTAGTAAAATAGTCTTTTAATTAGATTCATATTCTATTGAACTATTTAGAAAAAATATTGTGTAGTATTTGTTTTTAGTATTCTCTCTAAAACCTATTTTTGGATTGGGGCAGTTGAGTGGTCAAGAATTTTTAGGGGGTAGGAGAGGGTTAGACCTAAAAAAAAAATTAGATTGTTTCCTGAAATCTGAGTCTATATTTTTGCTTGTATTACATTTAGACTTTTGTTTTTTGCGAGCTTTAATAAGGCTTGAACAAAATGTTGGAATAGTAAGAAGTATTTGATGTTTCTTTTTTTAGTTTGTTTGTTGTTAAAACAGAAGATTTTATAAAAATGTGTCTCTTGTAGTAGAAGGATGAAGAAAATATGCAAACATGCATGCACCCATTCCAAGTTGTGTTTGTTATTACTAAGACTAAGACTGCTTTTTTGATCCACACGGGAACACATAAAGTCACAAGGACTCTTTTTTTCATATAAAGACAACACAACAGAAAAATATTACATCACCCATTTGGGATATGGGGGGTAACTAGAGGATATAGAAGCATTTTTCCAACACTGTCATATGAGAACTATCTCACTTCTGTATCATTGACCACAGAAACCCATGAGCCTAACAATCACATGTCCTTTAAGTGTTTAGAGAAAAAAATATTTTTTTTTTTTCTGAAATATGATAACTTCTTGCTATTTAATTGAGAGTGTTGATTTCAGTGGATCACTTCGATCCAACCAAGTTTCAATATTTTTTCTTGACCAAATTGTAGCTGTTATTTCAGCAGCCATAGCACTAAATGAATGGACATCCAAAACGCATTCATCAAACAAGTTCAAATGGCTACCCGACGACCCAGTAAGTATAGCAAACGCTTGTTTCAATATATATATATATATATATGTATATATATAGGTCAGTTTTCTTGTCTCTGAGGCACATCAAAACTTATTGTGGCTACGCAAGGAAAGATGAAGAGTTCTTTATTTTATTCAAAGACGCTCTGGTTTCGTCTCAGAACATTAGGATGTGTTGCTAAGGGTGCCATTCTTGATTACATGATACCATTGTACATCATTGTCACAAGAGCAATTACAATGCATTATTGAAAGTGAAGTTGTGTTATAAATCTAGTTCTTTCCTCATTGGGCCAAATATGTCTTCTTTGCTTTCACAAAGGATATTAAATGGTGTTAATTGCTTTCCTTATTAGAGTTAAATATGTGTTAATTGCTCTCCTATGATATAGTTAAAAACGCTTTGATTGTTTTCCTATGATACAGTTAAATATGTGTTGATAGCTCTTCTAGGATAGAGTTAAAATAAGTGTTGCTAGCTGTCCTAAATATTTTTTGATTGATCTCATATGGTAGATCTAAATATGTGTTGATTGCTCTTCTTTGATAGAGTGAAACTTGTGTTGTTTACCTGTGATAGAGTTAAATATTTGTTGATTGCTCTCCTAGGATAGAGTTAAATATGTGTTGTTCTCCTGTAATAGAATTAAATATGTGTTGATTGCTCTCCTGTAATAGAATTAAATATGTGTTGATTGCTCTCCTAGGATAGAGTTAAATATGTGTTGTTCTTCTCTAATAGAGTTAAATATGTGTTGATTGCTCTCCTAGGATAGAGTTAAATATGTGATGTTTGCTCTCCTCCTGCAGGGCTATGCTGCTCACTTGGTTAGTACTGTTGGTGAGTGGGTGACGGCCTTCACGTTTCTTTCATTCTTCTTCACTTATGTCCGAGAGTTTGACAAGTTTGAGCTAGAGATCCGAACACGCCCCCTCGTCACACACTTGGACCAGCGGCTGCAAGATTCTGACAGAGAGGAAGTGAATGAAAGAACGAAATTGTTGAGCTAGAAATCTTGCCAAAGATCATGCCAATATTCGTCTGGACATTTTAAATTCACCCCAATTTTTATGTTTCATTTCTTTTAAAGTTGATCTCATTCTGAGGTAATAATTCCATTCCAATGTAAAGATTGGTTTAGTGATTTTTAAGTTTTCAAAAGTGACTCTGACCTTTTTCTGGTGTTTAAAATTGGGAAAAAAAAATTAGGAAATCAATTACCGGTGAAAGCAAAAGATCATTTTTAGATTTGTACATTTGCCATTTTTAAAGAAACCTTGCTATTCTTTATTTTCTAAACCATCTTGTTATAATAGTTTATGTAATTATTCAATTGTGTAAAATTTCTCATGTATTTCCTTATTTTTTCTTGTTTTTTAAAAAAACAATTTTGAAATGTAAAATGACAACGTCAAAGAATGTGTTCATTATAACCCGAGATCTAGATATACGTATAGGCTGCTGTTCTAATTTGTTTCTCTGGGGAACTAGAGAAGTAAGAAAAGTCAAATGGAATCCACTGGAAGAAATGACCAAATAGTTTTTAAAAAAAAGTAAAGTTCCCATTTCAGAACTTGCGATCTATAAGGCAGATTCTATAAATAAACAAAATTAGCCAATCACGTCTGTCCTTGTTTCAGTTCCCCTGAAAAATATACTTCCTCTTCTTATCAACTCAAAATTGAAAGAGTTTTTTTAGCCAAAGAAAAATTGTTTCATTTTATTCAATCTTATAATTTATATACAAAATGTACATTTTTTTTGAAATATTTTTGTAGCACTCTACTTAAAACTAGTCATTAAGGCTAAACATTTTATTCATCAAGTAGGAATGTCAACAGACAGAACTTGTAGCTTGAGGTGGATTTAAAAAGTTGACATAAAACAGGTCCGACATTTTGGACATCCGTTAGTCTTGTTGAACCATTGGGGGCACGACGCATAAAATATTTTTCAGGTTTTACCAAAATATGTCAATATAAAAACCTGGCCTCAATCTTTTCAATGAAATTGCACTAGACATTGTGCAACATGGTTTCATTTTGTTTTCAAACCAACTATTGAGAAAGTGTCTCTTCAGCTTATCATTTACATTGACATTTATTGAGCTTCTATTTAAAATGACTGCTGCTTTAATGTTATCGTTGGCTGTGATGTTTATTATGTATTACAAATAGCTTTGAACAAGCATCCATGAACAGTAGCGTCCAGTTTCTGAATGTTCATTCATAACTCATTCTTTTTTCACAATTTCATATCCTGATGCCATTACTTTACATCTGTATTTTTATTTATTTATAAAAATAAACTTATTTTCCTTATAAAAAAACTGTTTAAGCACACATCTTTTACTTGTTGTGCAGTAAGTGCTTCAGACTGTTGTCCCTAGTTCAAAACTTGCCATCTGCCTTGCTGTCCTGCAGGAGGTTCAGGCTAGGACATAATAATCTTCATTTTTGAAGGAATGTCCTAAATTTTTAAAACAAAAACAGGAAGTCGCAAGTTATGATAAAATTGAGAAATTTCCATTTAAGGTTTTGAACTTTTGGAAGAAATTTAAAACATCTTTTGGTCTGTTTATTTTTTTAACAGATATTTAAGGTATCAATTCGGTATTTTGTTTCGTCATGTTACCATTGTTTTTACAACGCCAGTTAAGCTTCAAATGTATTGCTGCTTATAATAGTCTGCATCAAGATTGATTTTTGACGCCAATTACTGAAAATGTCCACATTCCAGTGTAGTTAAGTGAGAGCTACCAACTTTTTCTTTTCAAACGCAAATTAAACAAAAAACTAATTTTAAAAAGTTCCCCTTTCAGACCTTGCAATCTATGGGGCAGATGAAGTAAAATTCTGTTACTGTGGCCCATGATTAACTTATAGATATCCATAAACCATGAGTTATTTATATTTTTATTGCCTGGTCCAAAAACGTTAAAATTTTCTAACATAGATTTATATTAATTCTATTATTTCAATTGTTATCAGGCATGATTGCCCCAAAGTGATTGTGACCTATATATTTTGTCAACAAACACATTGGCTACGCTGTTTGACTATTTATTATTTTGTTCATGTTTTTATTTTTCATGTACCATGTAGACATATATCATTCGAAACAAAAAAAAAATGTTCCAGCTGCTACAAGATTTTGTCAATCCTAGCATTATGTTATTTTGAGTGATTACTAATTACTGCTTGCTCATTAGTTTAGACTATAAACAACTTTTGAGCAGAAGTATCAGTGACAAAATATTTCACTTAATATAATCCAGGTTGTTTAGCTTATAGGACTCTGTGACTGGGCAGTTTAGCTAAAGGTTCGTTACCTTTAAGAATTTAAGGCTACTTCAGTGTATTAAATCTTGAAGGGTGTCGATATCTTAGATGCTTTTTTTTTATGTTAGTGTAACTCTTGAGAATGTGTTTACAACATTGTTATACTGTTTTGTTTACAAAGGGTAAATTCTCTTAGTTGACAAGTCCTAGTTAACTACCCATAATGCTCTCTCCAGAAGTTTGATAATGTCTTCCTGCAGTTGACGGAAGTCCTTTTGTTATTAAAAGTTTTTATGCTGTATGAAGTCAAATGTTTTGTATTCACTATATCATGGCTGCCTGGTTGTTTGGTATGCGCTCTGAGCCGTCATACAGTGGTCTTGATGGTCCCAGTTCAAACCCTGCCCGCTGCCATCCCCTATCATCCTGTAAGAGGTTTGGACTAGGATGTAATTATCTTCAAATCTGAAGGAACATCTGACACATGTAAAACAATTATTAGTTTTTTACAAACATGCCATTTTATGTTTCTAATGCCTTGCTCACTCTATTTCTCCTACTGTCTGTTCACCTTTTTATATCTCTCTCTCTCAGTACTTTGAGATTTCATATTTCTGTTCTTTTATGTATTATATACATTTCTTTCATTTTTAGCATTCGCAAACAAACTTTGAACATTTGCTTTGGGGGATATTTTTGTTTGTCTGATTCAGCAGCACGTAGATACATTGCATTTAGTGATCTTTTGAGTATTTCATTTTGTTACCTTTAAAAAAAAAAAAGAAATCAAATGTCCACATAACAATGAATTAATGTTCTGTGACTTAACAAAATCAGGCATTTGGAAAGGTCAACAAAAAAAACAAACCCTGATAAGTTATTTATTACAGGGTCACTACTACTGAGCAGTATCTGTTAGTCTCTAATTAACATGAAAGACTAGTTTGACTCATGCATACAAGTAGGATGTAATTAACTTCTTTGAAGGAACAGTTGTAAATCATGAGAAGCAGAAGAAGTTTGTTTGAACTAAATGTCAGGAACTCAGAGACATTGACTTATTAAGTTTAAATTGAAACCTTTTTAAGTGACTTAGTTTTTTTTTATCACGCCACAAATGTTGTTTGTTTTATGAGTAGGCTGTGCTATAAAAAAAAAAAAGATCTTTGTTGGATTGTTACTTTTTTGTAAACATTTATTGAAAAATCTGGTCACCATAATTCAAGGCATAATATACACTGAAATATAAATATATTGACTGTCTAGGGGCTATACATTGTATTAGATATAGAATGTCTACAGACTACACATTTAATTACACACTGACTGTCTTGGGACTACACATTGAATATACACACTGTCTTGGGACTACACATTGAATTACACAATGACTGTCTTGGGACCACACATTGAATATACACACTGACTGTCTTGGGACTACACATTGAATTACACACTGACTGTCTTGGGACTACACATTGAATATACACACTGACTGTCTTGGGACTACACATTGAATTACACAATGACTGTCTTGGGACCACACATTGAATATACACACTGACTGTCTTGGAACCACACATTGAATTACACACTGACTGTCTTGGGACTACACATTGAATATACAGACTGACTGTCTTGGGACTACACATTGACTATACACAATTTTTAGGGATTATATGTTATAAATATTTACTGTGATTGACTGATAATATTTGTTTTTAACTGCAGTATCTGCAATCAAGGTGGTTCTATAATTATTGTATCTGCAATCAATGTGGTTCTTAAATTATTGTATCTGCAATCAAGGTGGTTCTATAATTATTGTGTGTGTGTCATAACCTCCAATGTGATGATCACACAGAAACAACTTGACTCTAGACAGTGATTGTGTGTTTATATTTCCAAACAGTGACAATTTTTATATACGTTCAGACTTAAAATACAATTTCAACATGCTATGTACACTTGTGACATTTTAATTGCTGGTGTTCAAAAATTACTTTATAAATGATTTCAGTTGATGTAGATTTTTTTGGCTAGATTCTATTTAGACATTTTTTGTCTGACTGTAATATTTATTGCTTGAAATAAATAAAATGTTTTACATGTTTCGGATGTTCCTTCAGAGTTGAAGATAATTACTTCCTAGTCCAAACCTCCCGCAGGACGACGGGGGATGGGAGCGGGCAGGGTTTGAACCCGGGACCATTGATAAATCTGAACGACTGTCCAGCGTGCAAACCGCACGACCAGGCAGTTTCAATAGTCACAAGTTTTTGTTTGTTTCATAATGTTTTGTTCAAAATCCCTTAATATAATATTTCTCACTACAGCTATTCCAAGTTTTAAAGTTTTACATTGTACAAAGAAATGACTATGCCTATCAAACTGGACAGTATTAACTCTCCCCCCCCCCCCACTATTACATTACCACCTGAACAAAATAAACTCCACACAACTCCCCCTTCACAGACACTGTGCCCAGCCCTTTGAAACCGTAAACCATATCCTCTTTGAATGCCCCTCCCTAATCCACCTTAGGCAGACCCTACTTCCACTACAGCCCAACATAACCAACACCCTGTACAGCAAAGCTGAACAACTGAAGAAAACAGCAAATTTTTTTTCCTTGGCACAGTCTGCAAAAGAGCTCAAAGCTCAGCAGCAATAAAGCTGGCTAGAAGAAGTTTTAGATTGTCCTCAATGGTTTGTCTCACTAGAAGTGTTATTGAGTGTTAAAAACAACTTTAGCGTCAAGAATGAAACTAGGAAAACGGGCGTAGCTAGGAATTTTCCATCGTTTGGGGGCCTGAGGGGCTTGACCTCTTTGGGGGCCCCTGCATTTTGCATAATATTTCATTTTTAATGTAAAAAACACTCATTTGGGGCCTGGGGGGGATTTTCAAATTCTTCTCCCCCCACCCTAGCTACCCTACTGTAGGAAAACCATTGAGTGTTGATGCACTAGAACAAATTCGTACAAGTGCTCCTTCTTCCCTATGCCATTAGAGAATCAAGTGGGTTGCCTGAATCAGCCAGGAAAACCGACTTAGCAGAGTTTTAGTCATTGATAACACGCATGATTACATTAACACATGAAATGAGTAGGGCATATTTATCTTCTTGTTCGCAGCAACATCTGTAATCTATAAGATAAGAAGATAAAGCTAGAACCTGAGTTACACTAAAGCTTCTGTAGAAAATAGTTTATTACAAAGATTTATATCTACAATTAACACAGAGATGACTAGTAACAATCACAGTTCAAAAACAAAGGACATCACAAGTAATAAATACATTCATTTCATCTAATTACAATCTAACAATGACAATTGTTTGTCTATGCATACTATGCTATGAATCAATAATACTGCACTAGATGCTCGACTACAGCTTCACTTCAAGATTTCAGATGCCCTTTACAAGTGGAAAGTAAACATTTCAAATGTATTAATTATTAAAAATTTGTCTGACTAGGTAATTATACAAGTATCAGTGCCAAGTTAGCTCAGTCCTGACTAGGTAATTATATCAAGTATCAGTGCCCAATTAGTTCAGTAGTTTATTTTGTGTCATCCTTGTTCCCAAAAATTTCCCTTCTACCATTAGATGTTCATCTCTAATAGCAAGCTCTTTGATTATCCAGTGTAGGAAGTCCTATCATTGGGGATGTTCTTCTATAATAGCTAGCTAGCTGTGTAGGAAGGGTTGACTTGCTATGTCAATTAGTAAGTAGACTGTGAGTTAATTACACAATTTAGTAATGTGTGAAATCAACTTCCCAAGGTCCTTCACTGCTAGCACAAACTAATTTTTATTTTTAGTTGGTAAGTGACCTTTTAATATAAGCACCTTGATATTGTTTGAAACTGAAAACTTATCATAAAAATTGCCAATTTACCCCTTCTGAATTTAGACAAAATGCACAACACTGTTTCAATACTTAATTAGAGTGATGTCAAGCCTAGCATGTACTCAACAATACCAACAGTCATTATATTCATATAGCTAGCAAAGTCATCAAATTAAAATCTGTCTAAAAGAAGAATAAATAGGAAGTGAATTTGTACATATAAAAATCCTCTTGAATATTGAAACTGTTTTTGACAAAATGTTCAGACTTTAAAGTTTTCGCTATAAAATCCAATCAGACTTAATATATGCACATGACACATATTTCTAGAACTGTGCTGATAATTAAGTGACAATAACAGACTGAAAGGGTCAGTCAGTATGTTGATTAAATGCTGTCAAGGTAACCAATCAAGTCCATCTGACATCTTGGTCATTGGAAAGTGTGGACGTTTTAAAAATATGTCCTGGAAAAGAAAAGAATTAAGACCATATGAATGAAAGCACATTATGTGTTCTACTTAGTCTATATAAGACTTTGATGGTGAACTATCCAATGAGTCTAATTAGTGAAAGTCTATATAAAACTTTATTGGTTAACAATCCAGCGAGTCAAAGATAGTGGAGTTTATATAAAACTTTGATGGTTAACTATCCAGTGAGTCTAATGGGTGAAAGTCAATATAAAACTTTGATGGTTAACTATCCAGTGAGTCTAATTAGTGAAAGTCTTATATAAAACTTTATTTGTTAGCTATCCAGTGAGCCAAAGACAGTTATTGGAGTTTATATAAAACTTTGATGGTTAACTATCCAGTGAGTCAAAGAGACTTACGTGCTGTCTTCATCATTCACCAATGTTGTCTCACAATAATAAATGTCAATCTGATCCTGAAAATAAAAAACAATGATATAGACTTGAGCCTAAACTTTAATAATACTTCAAAGCTACACAAGTCTACTCTGATAAATACTTGTGGCTAAGTTTTAATAATACTTCAAAGCTACACACGTCTACTCTGATTAGATTTAAATACTACATTAAAGTTTCTAAGTCTTGTCTTCCAATTTAAAATATTTTGTTTTCATTCTTGCATAATTCACATAAGATCAAAAATGACATGTGCTAAAGTCATTTTTGTTTGGTATGAAATTATACAACTCTAAGTAAAGTATCTAAAGCCAGAACTTTAATTTATCTAATCATTAAAGTTTATTTGAAATAAGTGAGTAGAGACATGAAACAGTTGTACATGGAGACCAAGGTTAAAAAAGTTCTGTTCCTTGACACAATGACTTCCTAGTTAACTAAGACTTCTCTGTTAGTATCTTGAAAATCTGACAGCAGATGTATCCTTTGGATGTTGTTTGGTGTCGGGGACAAATAACATATTTTAACTTTTAAATGGCTTTATGGAGGTGACTGTATGCACAAAAAGAGAGACAGACTTTTAGGTCGGGGAAACTGTCAGGACAGATTTGCCATTTCTATCCAATTTTAGGCCATGAAACTGTTAGAACCAATTTCTCAGGAGACAAAGTGATCCAATGCTACACATTTGTGCAAACAGCTTCTCTTATGGTACTTGTCAGTGCGTTTTTCCCAAGGTACTGGAAGTATAAGAATCATTTTTAATGATGTGTCTAAATGACGACAGTTTCTGTTGTTCACTGAGAATTTTTAATGCTGTGTTTAAATGACGACAGTTTCTGTTGTTCTCTGAGAATTTTTAATGCTGTGTCTAAATGACGACAGTTTCTGTTGTTCACTGAGAATTTTTAATGCTGTGTCTAAATGACGACACTTTCTGTTGTTCACTGAGAAACTTCTATTTTCATCGTTTCAATCTTCTTTCTTCTCCATGTAGTTCTATTTTATAACCAGTCCTCTTCTATAGCATTTACTTTCAGAGGTCTGAATTCTTTTAGTTAAAGCTATTCAATTTTCTACGATTTAAGAAACACATAAAACTGTTTGAAAAACATTACCCTGTTTGTAAGAGATGCTTGCTGCAATATCTGTTCAGCTTGCTGAATTGTTATATTCAGTAAAGACTGACCATTGACCATCATCAGCTGGTCTCCAACCTGGATTTGACCTGAAAAGAAAGAAAAAAATCTATTTACCTTTAAGAAAATTTTTTTTAATAGGGAATATATTTAAGACACACTATTCAATAGACAAGGCATTACAATAGACAGGCTCATATTGGTTTAATTGTTTTACAAGCTCCTATCAATGGCTAGAGTTTGATTAGTCATTGGCCTTGTTTTCAAAATTCTATTATTGATTAGAGTTAGGTTAGTCAAAAATGTTTTCTGTGGAAACAAGAGTTACACATTTTTTTTTTATTTTCTTGAAACTTCTTAACATTTTTTAAGCAAAACAAAACATTCTCTTTCATTCAATTTCTTACATTAAAAAAATGAATTAATTTTCAAATTGAACAGAATTATCATTAATAAGAATACATATCTCTGACCACATAGAAATGTAAATATTTTTCTTTTAAATTTTCGATTTGAGCATTTTATATAAGTGGAGAGAACAATTAATTTTCAACAAATCAACATCATTTTTCCTTAATAATATTTTTTTTGCCATCCTTTAGAAAACACTGAAGATATTTGTTTTACCTCTGTAAAGCAGTATTTTGACATTATCTGGTACATAACCTTTTGATACAGGAATAACTTTGTTATTGTATAACACCTTATTAAAATAGCTTAGGGGCAAACTGAGCCCTATAGACCTGGTCAACAGTCTAGTAGATAAAAACTCTGATATAAAAAACCTGAGTTTCAATGTTGTCAGCAGCCATCTCAGACATCTGTGCCACAGTGACTGACATTAAGCCTAAAGAAAGGTCACTCGTATAACATTAAGATGCCATCTCTAACAAGGTTCCAATAATCATCATAGCAAGCGAACTATATCCTATACAGCTTGACCTAATGTCATAACTGTCTACCAATATGATCATTTGACATACCGCTGAGCTGAGCCACACCTCCTTCATACACAGCAGAAACCAGAATGCGACCCCCTAACGGCGAGCCTATTCCTCCTTCAATATCAATGCCAAGGTCAAGGTTCTAGAGGGGAAAAAAAACAGAATCAAATGGAATAGCAAAACTTTGTATTAGTATTTACAAACTTAATCTCTGAATTAAACTTTTACAGTCAGTACAGTGTTAAAGCTGTGTCGCTACCCCAAGGCTAATAAGGACTATTGTTTTTTTAATTATTTTATTGGTCAGGCCGTCGTCCTTGTAGCTAATCAGTTGATGTAGATCTAACAGTGTAAAAAATAATACATTTTATATTAATTTACTTCTATTGCTAGCCTAAAACATGATGGATTAGTTCAAATAGCTATAGTAATTAGATATGGTTTTAGTCAAGTCTTAGTTGTGGAGTTTAAAAATAAAAAGCATCTCAACTATAGTCAAGCCAGAGTTTACAAAAAGTTTTTTTTATTATGTAAACATTCTTGCACTTGACCACTTAATGAGGTTGTTGCATGCGATTTGTGGGACATATCTTCTGCAACAACATGGAGGCTGATACAAGGAAAATGCAAAAAAGGGATGTCCTGATATAGCTTGGTGCTCCACCTACTTGGAGGATCTCAGGGCAGTGGACACCAGCTGTGAAGAGGCTGCAGACATTGCTGTAGACTAATTTCTATGGAGACAGCTTGTTGCCTAATGCACCAAATGTCACAAGAGGATCTAAGTCAGTAAGCATTCTTGCAGCCTTAAAAAAAAGTACAAGTATTTAGGTTTGCTAATATCTACTTTAAATTTGGACATTTAAAAAGCCCACTGCACTGGTACTTTTTGTTCTTTTAAAAAATTCCTGGCTCACAGTCCTAAACGTTAAGTTTTAAAAACAAAACGATTAAAAATCTCAATGTCCTGATGAGGTCAGTCTAATTTCTTTTTGGATTAAGAGATAAATATGGTTTAATGTACTAGTTATCATGGCAACCAGGGCAGAGTTAATTTATCATTTCTCCAGTTAGAGGTTTTAAACCAAAGACATTTACCTTTTTATAGACTAATCCTTTGAGTGGTCTTCCATCCAAGTCTTCCAACTTAAACTTGAAAGACAAAAAAAAAAAACAACTTAGACTTACTTTTGAAATTCTAGCATTAAAGTAAATATTCAAAATTATCATAACCGAGTTTAGCAATATTATTCTGGCTAACAGAAACTTGACTCTTCAAGCCTAGTTAACAAGGCTTTTAACTCACTAGTTCATAGATATGTCCTGGCACTTTACTAATCCACTCATAGTCTGCCAGTGGTCCTAGCAGAGCCAGAGAGTTAAATTGTTTACTCAGCTTTCGTTCTGCCATGATGGCTGCAGCCCCACTCAGCAATGAAGGATCTGTGCTTGGACGCCGGACTCCTATTGATGAATCGTGGACCTCAGCCATTGTGCTCAGCATGGACGGTGGGGTAGCTCTGGGCGAGTGGTCAGAACTAGGAGGAGGGACTGAAGGACCTTCAAGTTGGCGCTTCCTAGCTGTAAGTACATGTGAACATCTAGTATATATAAATTGAATGTAAGGTATGTGTATGTATTTATGTATGTAAGTATGTCCTGCACAGAACTCAAAACTAATTGACCAATCTTGTTAAAACTTGGCATAAAGGTTACTTTGATCATGGTAGAGACAGTAGTGTATGTTTAATGTCCCTCCTACAACCGGAAGGCTCTAAATTTATCTCTATTTAAGAAAGGAACTTATCAACCAATCAGGTAAGCCTGTTTTCAAAGTATTTTGTATTTGATATAAGCCAGATATGACCTGCAACCTGCAAGCCTTAGTTTGGTTATTACTGATCTAGTGGATTCTATGTCAAACATGGCAAATGTTCCCTGCAAATTTTTAAAACATTTTGCCACAAAAATGAAAGAGAGTGAAAATAGGTTGACCAGTTTATCTGCTGACATATTAATATCAAGTATAAAATACTGGGATACAAATACATACATACTCCTTACTTTGTCCTTTAGATTATAGATAAATATGTCGGCTAATCAGGTAAATCTTGTATTTTTGAGCAAAATTTTAAAATGTGACAGGAACATTTGCCATGGCTTCAACTGTGTGTCCCACCACCTTCGTGAAAGCTCTCCAACTGTCTCTATCAAAGGCCATATGATACCAGCTTCTTTCCTCTAAGCTAGTGAGTTGATCTTTACAGTGCTTCCAGGGGGGGCACCTGTTAGTTTCCTGCTTTGAAATTGGCCATCCCTCATGTGGGATAGGTGTCTGACCCAGCTCAGCTGTTGAATGGTAAGTAGTTTCCTACCACTTAGCCTGATTATTCACAGAAATCTATTTGATGCTATACAGATCCATAAATCAGTTAAAAGCACAACTGTGTTGGCCAGTGGCAAATAGGGGGGTGGGGATCCAGCTCAAATACTATATATACAGTAGTTTAAATGTTATTAAAACTTTGACTAAAGCTTTGTTTTATAGTAAGACAGAAATCCCCCCCTCTAGCATGTCTAGAGAAGAGATTAGACCAAAGTGCACTGAGCATGATACAGGAGCATGGAAGAAATGCTATTCAAAAACAGTATTTATAATTCAACTAATATTTTCTATACAGGTGTCATTTTTCCAGCATACCAGCCAACATCATCAATTAGAACTCTGAAATGTGAAAGAAAACATGAAAACCTGCAGTGAGATTTAAAACTTGCATCTGAGCAGCCAATACTGAATAACTGGAAAGGCAAAGAAACAACTCTACAAACATCAGAACCTAACAGACCAAACATCAAAACCTAACAGACCAAACCTCAAAACCTAACAGACCAAACATCGAAACCTAGCAGACTGTCGCGTAGTTATCCTAACTCTGTTTTTTTATTTTCTCTACTTGTAGTACTTGTACGGGGCGAGAGTGACTGGTATTTTTGTTTTTAATTGTTTTTGCCACGTCACAAAGTCCGGTGACATCTATTGGTCATTCTTTGTCATGAGGCAGTTCACCCTCTGAATTTGGTTGAAGCGGATGGTGTGTTGGTCCGTAAAAGGTTATTATATCTATAGTCTGTACTAGTTTTCTTGGACTTATTATTCAGTAGGATTTTTTGGACCCCTGTTTAGGGTGAATTATTTGTTTGTGATATCTATTAATATATGTTGTATGAGGTTGTCTCTATTTCTAGTTTTAGAGTAGAAGTTGAGTTTGGTGTTTATTTCATTTATAGGGTGACAGTGTTGGAGTTGGATATACTGAGCTCCAGTCTATGCTAGTGTGGGCGTCGCTTGCCATCTCAGAAATATATATTACAGTTTTCAGTGTCATTGTCAAATTGGCGATCATCTGAGGTCTAACTTTACTATTACCGAGGTTGGCAGCTTTGTGATGCCAGTCAATCAGAATCTGGTGGACTATGAAACCAGTGTGACAAGTTGATAGCAGTAGCAAAGGCGCTTAAACTAATTATTGAATAATATCTTTTATGTATATATATATATTATATATATCTAATATATATATTGTCTATTTATCATCCTCATTGTACATACACATATATCAGTTTCATACAATTAAATTCATTTTTTTGTTATTTAAATTATTTACATAGTTGGTTACTCTATGTACGACTGTGTGTGAGATGTTCTTGTCAGGGTGAACCCGGTATCTTAATTGTGTACAGCTAGTTAACACAAATAATTCCTAAACCTGACACAGACCAAACATCAAAACCTAACAGACCAAACATCAAAACCTAACAGACTCCAACTACTTTGTATACACTAAACACTCACCCAACTCCTGCTGGACAAACTTCAATTCCTCAAAATGGAGACTGTGATTCCATGCTTGAGAACTCCTGGGAGAAAAAAAAACAACATGTTTTATGAAGTTATTTTGCTTTATAAGAAACATGAAAGCAAAGGTGAAAGTGCTAAGGTAAATGTATCTTCACCTTAAAATCAAGTCTTTTATTTAAAATGTACAAAATAAGATAAAATTTTTAACAGCTATCAAAAGCTATATTGTTAAAAAGTTCAATCAAATCATCTACCAATTGTAAACTGTAAAAATGGGTCAAGAATATCCTAATGAAATATAAAACATAATGAACAGATTTTGCTTTTGGGGGTAGTTAAAAAAATTGAATGAAATAAACATATCAAAATAAAGAAAATAAATTAGATCATAATTTTAAAATGTAAGAACTATATGAATAAATAAATTAAATTGGTTGGGAAAAACAAAAAGTACATATGTCTAAGTTTTTTTGTTTATAACTAGTCTAATAATACATAGTAGTTCAACCAAACAACAGACTAGTCAAGTTTTCTTAACAAAAGAGTTCTTAAAAAATGTGCAATACTTTGTTTAGCTGTGCAGACACGAATGGGCTGGACACTTACAGTTGTTAGCTAGGTTAAGTTACAGGATTAATTTGTCCAAATCAAACAAACTAATAACATCAATGTTTTCTACTTAAAACTCTAAGTGGTATACACACATATATAATAGAAAATAAAAACTCTTTACCGAACTAATTTTAAAGGGATACATCAATAAAGAGTTGAAGCATACTTTACCACAGACTGGAGCTAGGAAATTTCTTGAAAAAAAAATGTGTACACTGAGATCTGTACATACTAGAGACATTCCCATCTTGACTTATTCATCAAATCTCATAAATGTTGACCAATGTTTTCTGATCACGTCTGTCCAACACTATCCTTCTATTGATTGTTGTGATAGTATGAAGGATAGTGCAGAGAGTTGCCAGGAAGTTTGCTGGGTACAAACCTACATATGATATTACTTTAGCCAGCATGGAGATAGATTAGACACAGTTACTGGATTCTCTAGATTTGAGACAGCTACTGGATTCTCTAGATTTGAGACAGTGGATTCTCTAGATTTGAGATAGTTACTGGATTCTCTAGATTAGACACAGCTACTGGATTCTCTAGATTTGAGACAGCTACTAAATTCTCTAGATTTGAGACAGTTTCTGGATTCTCTAGATTTGAGACAGCTACTGGATTCTCATAGGGACAGCAAAAGTGACTAAGTCAACAGTTCCAAGATTATATTTAATAGAGGAACAGACAGTAATTCCTTTAGTTTCCATGACCTACAGCAGTAAGAAGATGGTAAGTCACACTGATCTTCATATTAAAAAGTGCCATCTTCTTTGAAACAAGGGTTGGTAACTGCAAACTGTGGTTTAAAAAGTTAAGTTGTAAAAATTCTTGTTTGTAAAATTTTTTACATGTTTCTGATGTTCCTTCAGAATTGAAGGTAATTTACTTCCTAGTCCAAAACTCCCACAGAATGACAAGGGATGACAGCGGGCAGGGTATGAGCCTGGATCCATCAAGACAATCGAACAACAGTCCAGTGCACATTCCGCATGATCAATTACTTGCTCTTGAGTAGCTACCTTCATGTATTAGAACAATAGCGAAGCTTTCAGTTTTTGAGTCACTGTTCACAAAACCTGATTGATCAACTGACAGATACATTGAGCTGCTGCCTGTTGATTGCCTGCCACTGCTGAAACTGTTTGAAATCAGTCAAAGAAATCTTAAACATTGATCTGTCTCTTGATTTTCTGTGCTGCTTAAAAAAGACTTGGCTAAGTTTTGAAGTTGTGAGGTCATCTCGCAGAGTTCTACGCTGTTTAAGACAGTCTTGATTTAATTTTTGTTGCTGTGAGATCACCTCATGTTGTAAAGAAATAAGCACCAAAGCAAAACTGCTTGTTTTAGACTTGGTCACAACAAAGTATTCACAATATACAGTTGATGCATTGACAATGACAAATGAATGTTAAAATACAATGTGACATTTCTAACTAAACAAACTATATTCGATCACAAAAAGAAATACTTGTGACTTATAATTGACATTACATATGCAAGCTACATATGTTACTGTGAAAAATACTCCACTTTTTCATAATCTTCAAACTAAGACCACATACATTATTGTTAGATGTACAATTATTAAATATGAAAGTATTCTAAAAATACATAAGTATCAGTAAGAAAAGTTTCAATCACAAATACTCTCTGTCCCATTTTCTTTACCAACAATCAACAAATGTGTTTATTCAGAGAATAGAATATACAAATAGAAACATTGTTTCACTAAATGAAAGGCCTTAAATGTTTAGTGACATTAAAACCTATGCCCTCTCATCTTTAGACATTGTACTTCCAAAGAGATGCCTTATTTTTTGTGTTTGTGATGACTTCTGTGTAAACTACTTCTAGTGTCCAACTGTCAACAAGACTAGAAACAAGGACTACAGCAACCTTATAGCAACAGCCATGGGAAATACTGCATTCCACATTAATCTTCAGACTTGAAGACAAACCTTATTAGTATGGCAACATGATCTTGTAAAATACGCTTGAACCAATAAGAAAATTCTTTCTTTAAGTCTCAAGAACAATAAAATAGAGAATAAAAAAAAGTTATGTGATTATGACAGTGGGATTGATACTTCAAACACAAACAAAAGATCTTAAAATACCTATATTTTATTTAGGTGATCAGAATTACTTCGAAAACAGCAGAAACAGTTGAAATCCAGTGATTATGGTATACAATTCTACAATTGGACATTGAAACTGGAATGGGTTGCCTGAATCAACCAGAAAACCAACAACTTGGCAGAGTTTATAATCACTGATTAACATGCATGACTAGATTGTGTTAATTCTGACAGAGTTCTTTAATAAGAGAATGATATAAAAGGTTGCTTTGTTGTCTAGTTCAATATTTGTATTAGAAACACAGTACTTCTGATGTTATTTTTCAACAAAAAATTCATTTGAATACTTTCATACAGGTAAGACAAGTGTATTCTAAGAAACTATGTGGAACTGTTTTACATACAACTTTTATGTGAATAACAAAAACCCACTTAATTAACAGAGCAGATAATGAAGTTAAAATAAAGAGGCATAACTAACATTGATATTTTAAATAGAGTGATAAACGTTTGTGCAACTAATAGAGTGCAGCCTCATTATGAAGGATGGAATGATTATGAGTGGGATCCCCCTGAAGACTGGGATCACTAGGAGGGCTGGGATCTTGCTTATCCCTTTTACTCTTTTTAAAACTTTGCCTCTGTTTTAACACTTCCAGTTTTTTCTTCTGCTGCGCCACCAGGTCTTCAAAGAACTGAACTTTGGATTGGAACCCATACCTTCTCTCTTCCTTTTCAGGTGAAAGTTGCAGGGCTGGAATGTCTGTGTCTGGACTACTTGGAATTGGGGGCAGCTCCTTATTGCTGTCATAGCTGAGTGCATTGGAACCATAGTCAATGCTAGATCTCGGTATAGATGCCATGTTGCTGGTATTGCTGTCTCTCCTGAGAGATGTTATGTTGCTTGTGTTGCTGTCTCTCCTGTTGTTCAGTCTTTGAAGGAGCTGAGAGCCCTGCAGGTGGAAGAAATTAAAAGCTTTATTTCTTAACTCTTTCAATGAATCATGTTTTTTTATATAGTTTTCAGATACTCCTCCCAAGAGTATCTTATCTTACCTTATTTTATCTTATTTTATCAGGGCGTGTTCAAAGGGACAAATATGTAAATCTAATTAATAATGTTTGTTAAATAGTAAATATTGTGAGGCCAGGAAGGACGAGAAATATTCTAAATGCCTACTTACTGTTTTCTTCCTAATAATCATATGAAGCTGTCGACTACTCTTTAGAGCAAGCACAGCCTGGAATCAAATTTGGGTAAATAGGTATAAATTAGTACGATTTTTAAAAAATTACTTTTACTAAGAAAAATTACTTTTAAAGGTATGTTAGAAGTAAAGTATCCCTTTCAGACCTTGCGATCTATAAAGCAGATGATGTAGAGATCATATGTTTCTATGGCCAACAGTTAACTAGGTGTCATGTGGCCAGCACAATGACCAACTGCTTTATTTTTCCCAACTAATGCCAGACAACCATTAACCATTAGAGTAGGGTAAATTCACAAGCACCCTAAGAGTCCAGTAAAAAAAAAATTTCAGTCTTTACTGAGACAAGAGCCCTGGACCCCTCAGTTCGGAAGCCAAGTGCTTTAGCACTCAGCCACCATGCCCAAAAAGTATGTTACATTTGTAAATAAAAAATATTTTGCAAGTTGGATTCTATCAAGTTTACCTCTTTCCAAGTTATGTTTCTAAAGCTGGTGTCATTGACCTCAATGATCTGGTCACCAGGCTCAAGTCCAACCTCTTCCGCTATACTTCCTGGCGTTACTTTCACAATATATATGCCAGGGTATCGAGCCGCAGGTCCAGGGTCACTCAGAATACTGAGAAAAAAAATAATTTCTTGGTTGACATTGCCAGCATTCTTAGCATGTGCTAATCTTAAGTGTTGGGTATGCTAAGAAAGATCTAGAAAAATAAAATAAGGAACATCTCAAAATAATCTTTAGAAAAAAATATTTCAGTTTCATAAGTTTTGGACATTCTACAGAAAGTAAGTTATGTGGCAGTCCAAATTTCTTGCAGGAGGGAAGAGTAGGGAATCACAGCATGCAGGGTTCAAAATCAGGGTTATCATAGCACCAGTTCAAAGCACATACCACACCACTAATAATTAGTAATGATTGGGAATATTCATGTGACATTTTTTCCATTAATCTCCCCTTAACTCTGGTATTTGTAAACAGATTATATAAAGAGTATGCAGTCTAGTTGAAAGTGGAGAAAAGGTTAATTGCTTAACTGGTACTGTTACTTTGGCTTAACTGTTAATTCATTGTGTTTATTCAATAATATAGGGAAATAATTCCTATTAGATTTATATATTAAAGTATTCCGAGTTTTATTCCTGGATTCATTTGTGCATTAGTCTATTTCAGTGAAAGCTAAACAAAGACTGGTTTTCATTAGAACAATGCAGTAATTTAAAAGTCATTAAAAATAATCATCACTGTTTTGTGCTCGTGAACCCTAATAGCATTAAAAAAAATCTCTGTAGCTAAAGAGCTCTCATGATGATGCACAATTGAGACATAAAAGGGCTCTTGCCTAAGACAGGTGCAGATAACAAAAAGGCAACTAAAGTAGACTTCTTGCGGACAATGGCATTGTCTGCATTTGATGCGGCAGTTCAAAACTGGGTTTGAATAAGGTAAAATCTTGGTTTGTCAAATATTTTACATGTTTCGGATAATCATTCAGAGTTGAAGATAATTTACTTCCTAGTCCAAACCTCCCGCAAGATGACGGGGAACAGAGCATGCAGTGTTTGAACCCGGGACCATAAATCCAAATCACAGGCCAGGGCGCAAACCGCACGACCAGGCAGCCATCCACATGTAAAATAATGCACTCATCTTATTTCTTCAAAATCGAAGAAAATACTTACATATATATATTATATATAATTTATTTCATATCAAAGTGAAATATACAAAGACAAAAACCTGCTGGAATTAACCATTACAACCAGAATACAATCAATTAAAAAGGAGAAAACAAATGCCCAAAGAGGTGCAAAAAAATTTAAAAGATGATTGAGAGAACTTAAGTCTACATTGACCTGTGTGCACTAACCTGCATCCAATAGAAGCATAGCCTGTACTGTCAACAAAAATTTTAATGTCTCTTGGCCTTCCTTTTCGACTCTACAAAAAAAAAAAAGACATCAAATTCAAGGATTAACATTAGCTTTACAAGATATCTCTACATATAGTTGCAAACAAATGACTGAAGTTACTTGAAAATTATGTCAGATGAAATAGAAACACTTAAGAGACTGGAAATCATAGCCTCATAAAAGTTGGATCATTTAGTTTAGAAACAGTTGGGCAAACAATCTATTTTTTTTATTTATTTTTTTTTGCTTGCCTCAAAAAGTTAACTACTAGATTAATATAATGGCTAGCCATAATGACTTCTCTGCCTGTCCCAAGTCAGGATAAAAGAGGAGGGTTGGGCCTAAGGCTAGCAACAGCACCCTGCTACAGAAAGCCAACATAAGAAACCAACTAGCATCACAAGGCAAGCATTGAAGTGGAACCCACAAGGCAAGTGAAAGAGAGGGCCTCTTAGAATCAACTGGCGATGAGAACTAGAGACAGACATATTAAAGCTTGGTTACACCTGGAACAAGATGGCCCAGGACTATGGCCCAGGACAGGGGACTATGGCCCAGGACAGGGGACTATGGCCCAGGACAAGGAACTATGGAGATCTATTGTTGGCAGGGGGAGGGGGAACCATGTTTCATATTCTGTTTGACTGCCCCAGACTTGCTGATCTCCGTCTCGACAGGTCTAGGAAACCACAAATTCTCAACCTGTATGGTGACATGTCCAGGGCTTTGACAAGAGAGGATTTGAGCCCCTCAAGCCCTTACTCAAATGGAGTTTGATGATGATGATGGCGACCCATACACAACTAGTGGTGATGGGCTGTAAGTAAGTAACTAACTCTAATGGCTACCAAGAGGGATTTCATGAAGTGGAGTACTTGGGTAAAAATTTGATGGGCTTGGTGGAATAACATGTTGTTGTTTTTTTTCTTCTTTTTCCCTTTGATCAACTTTCTGAATCCATCCAACTCCATCAGGTAACTCTATCAGGTAACTCTATCAGGTAACTCCATCAGGTAACTCTATCAGGTAACTGAAGTTGGTGAAACTAAAAGGGAAGGGTTTTAGTGCTAGTCACAAAAAACCTTTCAGGAAATTTACCAACTCAATCAAAACTTGCTAAGCTCAAGACAATTTTTTTAAAAGATAAAGGCACAGCCCTTGAGACTGATGTGCTCCTTGGTCATGGCAACATTCTTGTGAATCTCAGACTGCAGGATTTGAGAGGAAAATCCTAGTCATGGAATCGAGATGCTATTACCTGCAGTTGAGGAAACCTGAAACAGGATCATAATGGCAATCAGACCCCATTATGATATTTTGATTTAGTCCAAAATGCAAGCCTGTAAGGAAATATCATGAGAACCTTAGGGCTTCCAAAGACCTTTCTGCAAGGAACAGTACCAGGGAAAAGTGGAGGCAGACAAAAGATGGGATGGGGAGTAATAAAATGGACAGGCCAGTCCAGTAGCGTAGCAAGGGATTTGCAATCATTCGGGGGTCCGGGGGCCTTGACCTTTTTAGAATCCCCTGCATTTTGACATTCGACATCATGACATGAGATAATGGCATAATTTAAATGTACAAATCAAACACTCATTTGGGGGCCACTGGTCCAGTCGATAAAAGAGAAATTCTAGGGATGGAGAGAGACAGTTGACAGACACGTGTGGTGCCCCAAGGGCCCAAAAAGACTCAAGGACACGTGAAGGGGATGAAAGGAAATATTGCTTGGTGCACAAAGTAGTAAGTAAGATTTCTGTGTGAAAATAATTTTCATAAATCAGTTTTATCTGGAAAGATTTTTATTAAAAAATAGCTTGATTATTACTTAGATTAAAAAAAATACACACTAACTCACCAGTGCCTCCTCCTCCACAGAATCATCCAACAATTGTTTCACATAATCCCATTTGACAGGCTCTGATGGTTCTCTGTAGGAAGAGACACAAAACAAGTGTTGTCACAGTTTTTACTATTTCTAATATAGAGTTATTCAAATCATACAAACAGAGCTTATAATAAGTGTAATTTTATCACCTAGTTTGGATCAGTCATGTAATTATGCACATGATTGACATAGACATAGTAAATCTGTGCAATTAGAAATAATTTTACCAATTGTTTTTGTTTAGCTTTTAGCTTTCTGAATACGCTACGATCCTATCACTTGTCTGGACCAGTTGGAAAAGGGGGAGGGAAGAAGGGGGTATCTTGGTGAAGAATGTTTACATGATCTTTTTTTTTTAATGCATAAAAAAAAATGTTCACTCAGGGCTCAAGAGTCCTCAAGCCTCAAGGGAACTAATTCAACTTATACCACCACATCTGTCAAATAAGATTTCTTTCCCTAGTTCAAGATACTAAACAAAATAATTAATTATCAATAGTTAATGAGTGAATAGGTTTTTTTTTTTTAAATCAATTCTTGTGTTGTCAGGTAAAAGAAATAATTGTGCAAAATTTCAGCTTAATCTGAGTTGATTGAGTGTGGAAGAAATAACGTGTACAAACTTTTTACCAGACAGACAGACAGAGTGAGTTGATATAAGACTTGTAAAAAAATTTAATAATACTTTTATTTAGTATAAGAAGAAAATGACCACAAGACTCACGTTTTCCGAGGAACCATTCCAATATCTAGAGAAGAAAGAGTCAAACCAAAAAGGTGAACAAAGTCACACCACAACTTTACCACACTTCAATGTGTTTTTACAATTTTATAAGTTAACAAAATGAACTGTATTTTAGCAAGTATTGTGTTTCTAAAAATATATAACAGTGAGTGTAACTTAGCATGAATGCTCAGGAATTTCAAGTGATCCTGATCAAAATAAGTAAAGGCCAGACTTACATGTCACTTTGAGCAGAATTTCATCTTTAGATTTGATCAAGTTGAGCACATCTTCATGGATAGCTTCAGAAATGTTGAAACCATTCACACGCACTATTTCATCACCCACCTAAGTCAGATTAAAAAAACGCACTAGGAATTTAAGTATATGTACCATGCATTATCTATCTTGAACAATAAATGGCTAGTTTCAATTTTGGACACTTTAAAGATCTAATTACAAAATGGACAGAATTTAGATGGAGGACAGAGAGATGGGTAGGCCACATTCATAAAAAAAAAGATGCCAACAACAGAGCTTGACAGGCCTTACATCAGAACACCCAGGGCACAAGACACAGAGGAAGTGCAAATAGAAAATGAGGATACAGTGTACTTGATGAACTGAAGAGGACAGGAAAGAGCTTGGAAGCAATTAAATGACTAGCTAGAGACTGTGGAGAGTGGCGTGTTTTTACTGACACTTTGTTTCATGAAAAACACACAGAACTGATGATGAGGGTGACGATGAAGATGATCTAACAGTATAAATGAAAGAACACTACATCCTATTAGATGCCTTGTAATAACCTATTCCAGTGTTTCCCAAACCTTGTTCTTTGGAACACTAGGCCTGAAGGTGTTACACGATCTAATGTAATAATTAATTAGTAGGCAAACCCATAAATTAATCTCTCTAAAAAAATAAGCAAAGTTTTGCTAAATATTCAGTACATGTGAAGTGCTCCATTAAGGAAAAAGTTTGGGAAACACTGATCTATTCATTTGAAAACAGCAATATTCTCAATTTTAGTGAGGAATGTAAAGAAATAATTAACTGCAAAAATTGTTGCTAAATTAAATAATATAAAAATGTAAGCAGGTTTTAAATTTTAAAACAAGCTCTACACCTTAATAGTTTCAACAAAATTGTTTATAAATTATGGATTTTAAATCTTTCAGAAAAATGCAGCATTAGAAGTCCATATGTACTTACCCTAAGCCCTTGTCTGTCCGCTTGAGAATCTGGAGTTACTTGGGTGACAAATACACCCACTCCATGCTCATAGCCTAGAGGAAATCATTGTATAAAAACTTGATATTTAATAAGGAAATTTAATCATGACAATGTGCTTACATTTTTTCAAACTAATTCTAGCTACAGCTTAACTAAAGTTAAAATGTAGAACAAAATTGCTTAAAAAACTTTTAAAACTCTTATTGAGTGAGCTGTCGGCACAAATAATAATGATAAAGGAAAAAACAAACATCCTTACCTCCCCTGACAGAAAAGCCCAGACTCTCCCCTGGCCGTCGTATGAGTCTAACCAATCTGAGTTTAACACCTGGAACCGCAGGCACCTTTTTACTGTACTCTATCTGATGTTTCATCAATATCATGGGCCTAGTGACAAGTGAATACCGTATTTTTTGCAGTATAAGACGCTCCGGCATATAAGACGCACCCAATTTTAAAGGAGGAAAATCTAGAAAAAAAAGATTCTGAACGTACCGTATTTTTCGCCGTATAAGACGCACCAACTCCCCCCCCCCCCCCCCAGTTTTGGAGAAGAAAAAGTGCGTCTTATACGGCGAAAAATACGGTACATATTTGCAATGCTTAAGAACCATTTGGGTTAATTCAGTCTCATAGATCTGTAGACTGGTGGACTCTCCCCTGGCCGTCGTATGAGTCTAACCAATCTGAGTTTAACACCTGGAACCGCAGGCACCTTTTTAATGTACTCTATCTGATGTTTCATCAATATCATGGGCCTAGTGATGAGTGAATACATATTTACAATGCTTAAGAACCATTTGGATTAATTCAGTCTCATAGATCTGTAGACTGGTGAATGAGCTTGCCTCACAACATGTAACAGAGTGTTGTTTTATACATTTTGTTAAAATGTATTTTATAAATGGATATTTACCATCACTACTACATTTTATTTCCATGTTCACTACAGTTTAAAATGCCAGAATTAGAAACAAGAATAATGTTTTAAATAACTTTGTATAAAGAATATCATTAATTCAATACATAAATTAAAGCAGACATGTATCTGCATGTCATTATACACAAATACTAAATTATTGCACACACACACACATGCAAGTAAATTTTAATTATAATAAATGGCAAAGAAATGTTGAGTGACATTGTATTTAAAACTGGCCTCAAAATGTCATGTTAATAAAGCATGATGATTTAATTAAAACTGAGCTCATATTGTCAAATAAAAGTTGTGTGATCTTCTACTTAGAACTGACCTCATAATGTCATATAGCTCCAATTTATTTGGCTCATTGAGCAGAATCCTCAAGTCAAACAACAATCTATTCAAATCTCTGGAACTAGAACAACAAACAAATTGACATAGATATACAAGCTAGGTTTAAAAAAACAAGAAACATACACATAACAAAAATTAATGTTTTGACCTATGATCTACAGAATCATTTTAAGTTAAGAAGCAAGTTGTTTTTATATCTAGTTTTATTCCAATGTGTAACTATTAAGTCTTAGTTTAAAATATATAATTATAATCATAATAATTATTTCCCATGGAAAGCCAGCTATTCTGTAACATTGAAAACAGGTAAGATATAATAGCATGTCTAAAAATAGAGACTCACGCCTGGTACTGGCGGAGTAGAGTAAATAATTTTTCTCTCTCATCTTCACTTGGGATAATTTCTTTCACCTAAAAGTCAAACAAACAAACAAATCATCAACATCAACAAAACATTTCTGAAATGTGCTAAATTCTAAGCAGCATTTAGCTCAGGACTGCAATTTATAGCAAGATTAGAGAGAACAAGTTTGGCATATTCTTGTAACAAGAATATCTGGACCACCATTAGGTACAAAAGCATGGTGGATGTGTGGTTAAGCGATTGTCTTCTGAACTGAGGGATCAGGGGTTCGAATCCTGGTGAAGACTGGGACTTTTAATATCTGACTTTGTAGAGTGCCTCTGAGTCCAATCAGCTCTAATGGGTACCTGACATTAGATGGGGGAAAAAGCAGGCAGTTGGTCCTTGTGCTGGACACAAGACACTCTAGTTAATGGTGGGCCACAGAATCAGATGACATTTACATCATCTGCCCTATAGATCACAAGGTCTGAAAGGGGAACTTTGCTTACTGCTTTAAGCATTAGGTAGTGATCAAATAACTGCATTTTTCATCTTCTAAACATGTTAATTAGCTAAACCTTATTTATTTAGCTTTGTACTAAAGTGACAGAGTTTCATTTAAATTAATACTGTAAAAACTTGATATCAATAAGACACATTTGAATATAAGGTGCTGAGTATAAGGATCACAATAGTCTGATACTCTATTTTAATGTCAATATTTTTTCTTGGATAAAGTTCAAACCCTCTAAAATAAAACATGTCAGACACAGTTTAAAAAAATAAAACTTGACAAAACAAAACAAAATTTAAAATAGCCATAAATCAATTCCACAAGCTGCTTATGCTATCAGTGAAGACCTGCAACATCTGCTGTGTGACTCCCAATAGTTATAAGACTGAGTTATCCCTTCTTTCCTAGTGCTATTAGAGTATGGAATGGGTTGCCTGAGTCAGCCAGGAAAACCAATGAATTGTTCGAAATTAAATAATTGATTAACCTGCATGACTAGATTGATCTAGGAACACACATAGGTTGTAATCATCTTCTTTTTTGAAGTAATGTCGTCATTTCATAAGATAAGATAATCTAATCTTACCCTTCTCTTGGCCAATTGTAATTTGATACCTCTGCTACTCAACATAGTGAATGTGATCAAAGTAGTCCACAGAGTGGACACTCGAAAGTTCTACAAGACCGATGGCCACTACTTGGCTGGTTGGCCTCTAAATCAATAATGTGAACACCACAATCTGCCCACAGCTGATGCATTATGTCAGACTTATAATCAGCAAGTCGTGCATGTTTACAAAAGTAATAAAACAGTGTGATAAGGTGGAAGGCAAAAATAGAATTAAACTTCCAAACAGAAAAAGACAATTTAGTTTTTAGACATTGCTTATATATAGATCTGTAGAATGGTCTTCCAGTTTAAAGATGTTGTGGTCTTGTCAGATGGGTTTGTAAAAAAAAAAAAAAAAAAAAAAAAAAAAGATCTACTCGTTTGTGTCAGTTGGCAAGATTTGTTGAATTATATAGATTAATTTATGCTATCCAAACAGCTATAGGTCAGAAGTTCAGAGTTTACTATGATAGTGCATTATTTGACAATGGTTTGACATAGAAAAGAAAATGAAGTATCAAAATCTTCTTTAGTTTAAGGAGAATAAAGATGACTACTTATATGTGTACCCCTAACCTATATTTGTTATTATATTTAAGGTAAAAGAGGCCATGTGTTTTCATTTAATCCAAACAAATTTTTCCACACTTTATTTGATTCCAAACACCAAAATTTATTCTAAAGTCTCTATATTTTGTCATTAATAAACTCAGATTTTAATATTATAGTAACATTAACTAAATTTTAAGATCCCCCAGGTATAGCCCGTCACATGAAATCCTAAATATGTTTTCAAATTATGCATAAAAAACGAACACACACACAAAAAAACAACACACTTATTCTACCAAAATTAGGTCACTGGGATTGTAACTTCTACACTTACTTTGTGAATTATTTTATGTTTGCATGATTAATTGTGTGTTAGGGCCTAAATGTTTGTGTTTTTTTTTGTTTATTCATTCATATTCATATTCTTGGGAGTCTAGTACAGGCTAGGATGGCCATTCTTGCCTAAATAGCTGAATCCTCTATATAGAAATACCCTATTCATTTTTTTTTTGTATGAACAAACAACTTGGCTAATGAATCAAATAAATCAGCTCGAAAAACAGAATAAATATTGGCGAGCTCATTAGCATATAGCCAACCAAAAATTATAGTCTTAACCCTATGAAGAAGTAAAGTCATCCTGGTAAAATAGGAAGAAAAAAAACCCTGACTTACACATTTGAAATTCATTTTTTTTTTACCTAAAAAGACAGCTAAATGGTAGGAAACTGGGTCAGAATCATTGGAAAATGGACACGCATTATATAGCGCGCTAGTTTCATATTAAATATAAAGAAAAAAAAAAGATGTAGCCCACTGAATTACAGCAAGTTTTTCCGATTCATGTAATGTCCAGAATGAATAAATTAACTCTGTATGACATTACTGACATTAGAAAATCATATTATTGTGAAATTAACCACTCCAAAAAAGTCTTACCTTTTTCCTAAAACCAATGTCTGCCATGCCTCCTGTAGTCTTATACCTCTAGATATTACTCCTGATTGGTAAACGTAGCGCTAGATCTAGATCTAGATCTAAACCTTCTCAACTTTAGACAGTTGATTAAAAGATTCAGCACAGTAATCTTATAGATATAATTTTAACGCACTAAAAAAAATGTCTAAAGCAGCCAGGAGTTTTCAAAGAAGTGAGCTGAAATACAAAGGTGCCTTTTAGAACAGGTCAATTCTTAGAAAAAAGAAAAACTCCGGTGCATAGTGACTAAACTAGTGTTGTAAAATGGCATTGTGGGATTGATTCAGACATACCAATAACTAAATAATACCATCACGTACGGATATTTTAATACGTTGCTGGGCAGAGAACGAAGGGGGTTGGGAGGGGTGGATAAAGACAAAATAAAGAAAGAGAAAGGAAGAAAAGGAAAAGAGAAAGAAATCCGCCAAGAAAAAGAGAAAAGGAAAGAAAGAACTAGAAAGAGAGAGAGAGAGAGAACGAAAGAACCAGGGAGAAAGAATTAGAGAGAAAGAGAGAAGGATGTCAGTACGGAACTAAGAAGAGGAATGGTGGTCGCTTGGTCATTAAAAATTAAAACCTAATTCTTAAGCACACGAAGCCAGTCACGAACTATTGAATCCACTGCTGAAAAACACAGTACACACTAATCCATAAACACAACTCCTGACATCCAACAGTGAGCCACTGGATCTATAGCTTATCAAGCCAATGAGCTACGCAACAAGTGACCAAGTGTTAGGCTAAGCAGAGAGACCCCCCAAGATGCAGACAAAAAAGAAAAATCGAGATATAGCAAATGTTACTACTGCCAACTAGGAAGTGACAATTGCGCGGGGCGTATCCTCATCCCAGACACATGACACACAGGTAACTGCACAGAGGAACATTCTAATCAGATAGCCGCATAAGATTGTTGATTGTCTCCGCGTGTCTTGCAAGTATCCAGACCGGTAGCTTCAAAAATTTAATCAGTCAACTGATTAGCGCAAAGCGCTCGGCTAGTAACATATTCGGATAAAGGCAAAGCCTCGTTTAAAACAAAGATTCACAATTAACGCTTGTCACCATCAGATACTCAAGATGCCATAAAAACGTTAAGTTTAAAGCAGTGATGCCCAACCTTATACAGCCTGCGGGCCATTTTAATTTCCGACACTCGTGTCGAGGGCCACATTAATGAAAAGATACAGATAACTGAAATAGAGACTAAGCCATTTTAACTAGTTTTATAACAATGCCGTGGCTCCAGTAGGTCTACTTACAGCCATAAGTCAATTAGGTAACAAGGGTCTCAGACGTCTTATTACTGAACACGTTTTTCTAAAAACATTAAATGCTGGTAAACATTGTGATCCTACTCCTACCCAGCAATTGTTTTCAGAAATGTGCAAGGTTTATGTAGACAACACGGCGTAGGAATCTTTTGTCAGTATTGCTCGAAATTTCGCAAGCATGGAAGTCTGGCTTTGTGAGTCAGTTCCAGTTGGTGTCACTCCTCAGCGGCCATAGAAATGATTTCGAAATCTGCTGCTGTCATTTAGATTTGAATGGAGATTTTCACCAACATCGTTCACTCGTTTTGCAATTGTCGTGCCAGAAAGGCAGCACAGCTTCAAATGCATTTTTTTTTCAGGCCGATTTTATTCCATCACTGCTGGCAAGCACTTTTTCATGCTTCATTTCTCTTTTTAAAATGTGAGCAACTCTGCAGCCTCCATTACAGTCGACTCAGTTTCTTGACTTCTTGGTAAATTCGTCATTCGCTCAACTCTGGACGTAACTTAGCGACTCTTTTCTTAGCGGCTCAAGACAGACGCGGAATCGTCCGACTCTAAAATAACTGTCAATTCTTATCGCCAAAAAGAAAAAAAAATGTGTTCTTATAGAAAAAAAATTAACATGAATAACTAACAAGACAATAGATTAGTATGAAATACATCAAAGAAAAGAGTCCTGACATAGAGAAAATAAATTTTTCAACCTTTTTGTTTTTATAATTTTTTTTTCTCTACATTTTGTGCCGATGTTTTGGCTCGCGGGCCGTAGTTTGGGCATCACTGGTTTAAAGGAATGAAACAAAAGGCGTCAACCAAAGCCAGTCTGCCAGGTTGTCATGCCAGTGGTGTTGTTTACTCGTAATTATTTTGTTCAATGTAAGAGTTGGCTCGGGCATTTCTATACAATCCGGCCCGCAAATTGTATATCATATATATATATATATATATATATATATATATATATATATATATATTATATATATATATATATATATATATATATATATATATATATATATATATATATATATATATATATTTATAGCTTTTATATAGCGCTACTTTCATGCTTATAGCATGCTGAGAGCGCTTTGGTCAAATCTCATTTGTGGACCAGTGGGGGGGAGGGGGTATCTAGGAGTTGGTCTTCCGTGCTGCCTTTAGGCGCTCAGTAAACACAACTCTGCCCGAGTCGGGTGTCGAACCTCGAGCCCCCTTCTAGGTAGTCAAGCCAAGCCAAGGTCAAGCGCACTTAGCCTCTCGACCACGCTTCCCATGGGAATCCATTCTAGGTCTACCTGTCCTCAAAATCATTATGCTAAGTTTGATCGTGTATCGATAACTGTACGCATGCTATATAATTATATATCATTATAAGAAATACAGGCCTTATGTTGCTTTTTAATTACTCAGTGACGTTCAAATGGTCACTTTAATAAGAGAATATTATAAGAACTTTGACGTGTCATAGTGGTACCCATCCGGTCCATTCTATGGCCCCACCGGCCCATTTTGGGCATTGGCCCACAGGGAATTTGCCCGAATGCCCGTTATAGCCAGTCAGCCCCTGGGAATCTCCCATCCATCGGCCTACCTGAACTCTTTTGTCTTGGAGGGATCCAAGCAGACGTAACATTATTATATCCTTTTGTACCGATGGCTCGTATCCCAAGATGCTCGGGCTAGAGGCAAACAAGGGAACGGAAGGAACTTGTCCACAGATCACATTGGTGATATGTCTCCATTCTATTCTAAATCGACTATCGATCATTCTTAGGTTTGAAGCAATACAAAAGGACCACTAGCCTGACTCAAGACTGCGGTGCTTTATAAATCATTAGCAATTCACTGCGATTATAATGACTCATAAAACAAAAGAACAGCAAACATTTCATGAAGAACAACAGACACAACACAAGTTCATGGCGTGACTACGTACAGACGTCTTGATCGTTTTCGCGATCTCTAGTCAACGAGTAGCGCTGATACAGTCGGACAGAAAGATGGACGAACGAATTTTTGTACCGTTCGGTTCTAGTCTTGATAGACAGAAGTTGCCCACCACGCGGCGACTTGACGTACTTATGATGGAGCGGGTGGCAGCTGTCTTCCAACATTTTACGACTGCTGAGGTCTTTTGGTTCACAACAAATATGGAAAAGCTCCAGACCTTTGTTAACAGATGCCTACGCCGGACATTAGGAATTAGGTGGCCAGAAAAGATAACTACTATCGATTTGTGGGAGAGAACTAGACAAAAGCCCATAGCCCAAGACATCACAAAACGAAAATGGAGCTGGATAGGACACACCCTGCGAAAGCAAGCTACCAATGTTGCAAGGCAGGCACTTGACTGGAACCCACAAGGAAAGAGGAAAGTGGGCAGACCAAAGCAAACCTGGAAGAGGTCAGTCATCAGTGAAGCTGAGGGTACTGGAATGACATGGGAGCAGATGAAGAAAGCTGCTCAGAACCGAGTTCGGTGGAGAGGTGTGGTTGCTGCCCTATGCTCCCCTGGGAGTACACAGGATTAAGGCCAAGGAGGCATTTTCGTTCACAAAGTTCATTTAAATAAAGTAGGTTTGTGAAGGTGCTTTTTGAAACTCTTTTATGAGGCTGTCCAAGCTGCGCAACAGTTTGGATACCACGTTGCCTTAGCAACAAGTTATTTGCATTTGTTAGCAGATTTTGAATTGTCGCTATGTTAACATTAGCCAAGAAATTAATTTGTAGTTTAAAGCTGTTCAGTTTGTAAAGGAAAAGAGCCGCTGTGCGATTTTCTTTGCCCAAATTATCAATATAGTCTTTCCACGAAAGCTTGAATTCACCCAAATATCTGTTTGAGTTTGAGACTCCAGGATTCCAGAGTGAATGATGCAAGATAAGCGGCACTGTCGTAAGCTGTGTTAAGTACGCCAGACAACTACATGAAGCCAGAGTGTAACGACGTGTTTTATTGTGAGTTGTAGGCCTATTTGTTTAAAAAAAAATTGTTTTTCATTTCATCTCAAGTTAAATTTGTCTAAATTGTAAAAAAAGTTATCTTAAGTATTCTTCAAAAAGGAAGATAAAATATATACGTCTAAAACGGTTTAGTTGTCTACCAGCAGTTTGGTGCTATAAATCAACGACTGTCAACACCAGCCATACTGGCTCAATGACATAGAAAAAAAATCTGAATGTTTAGTTATTTGAATATAAAGCAGGGATTTAAAAAAAAATGTATTTTGACATTACTTGTTGATTTAAGGCAAGTTGCCTATTAACCGGAGTGTCTATACAAGAACCGACAACTCATTGTTTTATCAGCCGTAACCCTTCAACTTCAGCTCAAAGCCGGGCTTAATTTTTATGGTTAAGATATATTGGTGGCCGTGAGACTATGTAGAAATACCGGCAACGCTGATGAAGTGAACATGTTGGTTTGGAGCCTATCTACCTCCAGTGGCGTAGTTTGGTTAGTGTGTGGTGTTGGATTCTTAAAGATTTTCTGCGTTTATCAGAATGTTTGGATCTAGATCTATGTTGATACTAAAAAGTGTGTTGTGTTTTTTTTTTACAGAGATTTCATAGTATGTTAAAAACTTTTCACCAATGCCTAAAGCATAAAAGGGTAACGGACCGACGGCAAATGAGTACATTAGACCGATAGCGTACCGTATAAGGACATTAGACCGACAGAATAAAAGGGCATTAGACCGTCAGCATATAAGGACATTAGACCGACAGAGTATTAGGACATTAGACTGTCAGCAAATAAGGTCATTAGACCGAAAGAATATTAGGGCATTAGACCGACAGCATATAAGGGCAGTAAACCCACAGCATTTAAGGGCACTAGGCTTTCGGCATAAGAGGGCATTAGGCCGAAAGTAGACCAGGGCTTCTGGCCTACACAGCGCCTAAGGCATACAATGTACAGGGAAATCAATAAGGTCTTTGCATTAGGCCTTCAGTGCCAGTACAGAAAGAAACATCGTTTATGTTCCATCCCAGATGCCAGGTATTTTTATAGAGATAAGTGATCTCAAGAAACTTTCACTTCAGTATAAGAAATGTAAACTTCACACAGCTAGAAATGCCTTCACATGAGAGCAGTAAGTTTATAACCGTGTGGTTTGGTTTTTTTTAAATTAGAAAACTAAATAAATAAATAAACAATGGTTCAATGAGTAGTTTTGTAATGTAAGAGGCAGCAAACTTCACATATATTTTTTTTTTATTAATCTTTAATTCCTTCAACAGATTGTATGTTACTGCGTACTTCATCTTGGTCATTAATGGATTTATTTATAAAGAAGATCTCTTTGTCAGGGGGAGGCATGGCGAGAGTGAATATGTTACTTTGATATTTTTTTTGGTAGTTATATCCCCTTGTTTATGTACTCCCAGGTTATGAATGTGAATAGTCTTGCACATCTTATGAACTGAATGAATTTAGTCTTCGTTGAATGTGCGAGAGAGTGTGTTAGTTACTGAGGTCTTGTTCCCCGTCCAGGAAGGTTGGACGGTCGCTTCCTGGAATGGTGTTTTGTATTATTTCTTGAGAGTGATATAATTGTGTACTTTATTTGATATTGAAGTGTTTTTGTTATTCATGGATAGCTGGAGTTAAGAGTTGAAGTGTGTTTAGTAATAAATGTTCTTAATTGTAATGAAGTAACCCCCATACGAGCCAAGCAAAGAAAAGGAACCCGACATATATATATATATATATATATATATATATATATATATATATATATATATATATATATATATATATATATATATATATATATATATATATATATAATTATTATATATATATTAATAAATACAAATAAAAGTTAAAGAGCTTGCATTCTAGTGAAAAGGGGGGGGGGGTCAGATCAGATCATATAAAGCTCACCTGTTTCTGTGGCAGAAGGGTGTCATGTGGCCAGCAATCGACAGGCACCCTTTGGAGTTGGGTGGACTCTGGGATGTCCTAAATCTCATTAAGTTCAAAATTTCATTTTTCACCCAGATTCAAACATATGACCCCCCCCCCCCCGGGTCATTCTCGCTTGAAAACAAAGCACTTGCCCACCATGCCTAACATTTAGGCATACATGATCAGAGATAAAAAGGGATACCCCTCTCAGACCTTTCAATCTATTGGGGGGCAGATGATGTAAATTGATGAGAGTATCATGTGACCAGCACAGCGACCAAACGCTTTACTTCCCCGATGTATTTCAGGTACCCATTTGAGTAGAGTGGACTCAGGGGGAGGGGGGGTCCTAAACATCCCAAACTCCCCCCCCCCCAGCCTTCAGTGTCATTTGAACTCAAGATCCCTCAATCAGGAAACCCAGCCCTTTAGCTCTCAGCCACCACGCAAAGTATAATTATGACGCTATACAAATAGAGGAACAAAAATGATGTTGATAAGTTTCATATTATATTTCTTTCATTTGATATACAGACGATAAATAGCAAGTAAAAGAATAGAGAAGATTGACTACTGTTGCAATGGAGCACTTTTACACTGCCACCAAAGTCAACTGACTTAAGACTATCAAGTAAGTGTGATAACAAGCTCTTTATTAGTCCTCACATAGCTGCTAAAATTCTGGCCACACCTTGCATACTTAACAGACAGGTAGGTCATGCAAATATTGTTTGGTATTTATTAAGTTATAAAATAATAAAAGTTTCCATAAAAGTTATGAATAGGTAAATCTATTTGTGGTGAGACATGGCCACCAAAAGGTTCAAAAGCCTAGCTTAGGTGGGAGGGTGACAGAGTGATAGATTGCTTAGCAGAATCATGTATTTTCAAGTTCAAACTTTGATAAAAGCTGCGATTTGTTGTTCTAGATTTCAGGGCTTCTTTAGATCAACCAAAGTCTGTGAAAGTGATTTTTTTATGCCTGTCACATTAAACTGAATTATAAGCCTATAATTATCAAAAGGAAATTGATCTTTAACTTTAACTATCAACCAAATTAGAAACTATAATCAAATACCCAAAATAATTAATGCATACAAAAATTATAGTACAAATGCAGAATTATTTCCATTCATGATGTTAGTAAATCAATTTAATAAATTTAATTAATTTTAGAGAAATGTGGCTGGTGAAATTAAAACCAGAACCATCATGTCTGCAATAAAAAAAAAAAAATCCTAATACCAACAGTGATATGTAGCGTCTACACAAGCTTTGAATTACAAGATTAATTTCACATTGGACTTTTTTTCTCTTTTATACTCTTGAATGTTGCAGCCGTTTGTAGACAAGTATCCAGAGTCAAGTTCATCTCATCCTAAATTAATAATTAAATGTTTACTTTAGCATTTCCAAAACTCTTTAAATGTGAACAATTCTGACAATAAGATTTAATTAGACTTTTTTTTTTAGCAAAATAATTATTTTGAATTTTTATAATTTGACAGGGATGCCAGTTAAAATTAAAGTCAACTAATGCACTCTTACCATGGGGGACAATTGATACATAAAAGATAAAATAAGATAAGATTAGATGGATGGTTTGATAATGACAAGAAGCACTGTTAATGAAAAAGGTTTTTTTAAGCTCTTTATTTTTATAAGGGAACAAGGGACAGCACTGTCTCAGTTTTCCTTTGAAATAAAAATATAATTAATCAAAGTAAGAAAAAAATGTTGACAAATGCTAGATACATTACTGCAATACTTCAGAAAAAGTTAGGGGGAGCGAGGGCAAGTAATAAGTATTGATGAAGGTGATAATCAAACAAAATGTATAAAATAGAATTGGCACATATCTTACAGTTGTGTACCAAGTAATGAATTCTGTAATTAGCTCCTTTGTTCAACAAAAAGAAGAACTTACGAACAATAGATTTCATTAGGGATTTGAAAGGAGGGGTGCTGACTCCCACACTACTGATGCCTCTGGTCAGAGTAGAACCAATAAAATAAGGTCACATTTATTAGGTATATATACTGTGTGCTTTCATTGCACATTCCTTCTATTGAATATCCTCAATACAGTTGGATGTGTGTGTGTTCTCAGTTAATCTAGACAAGGCATCATCCACAACAGTGAAAGTGTCATCCACAAGAGTGATAGTGTCATCCATGACAATGATAATGTCATCCATGACAGTGATAGTGTCATCCACAAGAGTGATAGTGTCAGAAACTGTTACATGTAGAGATTCTTAATTTATTAATTATCTCTTCGGACAAAGTATGCAATCAATTTAACAGATACTGGACATGTGGTAGTGTGTAATGTACAGATAAAGGTGAGCCTATTAATAATCATTTTACAGTTGTATACAGTTATATATATATATATATATATATATACAGGCTATGTGTAAAGGATTAAATATATATGTGAGTTTCAGGTACATATAAGGTTAATCTTGAAAAGTCACTGAGTCGACTGAGACAGTGTAGTCTGGATTGGAAACTCATTTGGCAGTAAATAAAAATCACTTGATGAATTAGTGAATAGACTCAAAAAATCAATCTAGAATCCAGAGTGGTACAATCTAGAGTAATACTAGTACTACTACTCTATATTATATATTATAATTATACTATTATATACTAGATTCATATAGATTATTGACTAGTCATAGTACTCATTGTGTAGTAAGTAGTATCTTATCTCAACTTATCTTAAATGATATAGACGTTACTTCATACAAGAAGATGATTACGTCCTACGCCTACGCGTCATGCATATTAACAAATGACCTAAACCCCGCCAACTCACTGGTTTTCCTGGCTCAGGCAACCCATTCCATGCTCTAATAGCGCTAGTGAAGAAGGAGCTTTAGTACAAATTTGTCCTAGCATATGGAACGAGGAATGTGCCTTTATTAAACTTTATCTTTGTCCTGTCTTTCTGAGTATTTTATTAAATTTTGTATTTGAAGATTATGGTTCAGTGTTTTATGAACCCTAAGTGTGACTAAGTGTCACTAAGTACTGAGTAGTGGTACTGAGACTAAGACTACTAACACTCTGAAGTTACTAACAGCAGCTTAAGTTTAAACGTAAACTCTACTCTCAACGTCTTAACTCTAAGGGTAGTCTAAGTCAAGTTAGACTCAAGTTGAAACACAAAGTTGACAATGACAAGTCACAAAGTGACAAACTCATCAAACTCAACTGCTAAACTGGAATCATGAATCATTATCTAGATCTAAGACTATCTAGATCTACTCACCATATTAATAAAATATGAAGCAAATTGACGCCCTTTCATGTTATATTCAAATCTAGATCTAGACTAGTCAAATTACTATTATTAGTATTATATGATGTGGTAGATAGATCTATAGTCAATCTACATTAGTTGTTCTTTTCATCACAACCATCGATTGTTTTGTTTATATTTTAAGGGAAGTAACTCTATTAAATCAGACTCCGTGCATTAAACTAGTGCTTTATCGCAGCTCCAAAAGTTATTGATAAGGCAAATTGTTTGGACTCCCCCCCCCCCCCCCACGCACACACCTTTTTCCCCCCTCATTTCTCGTTGTATTATTGATCTTACATAGCAATAATATCAAGTCATTAATGTGTTTTTTTTTCTCTCTTTTGATTAATGACTTAACTGAGTTGCAGTTCCTTGCCCGACTTGCTGTTGAGCTGGATCCACGGCTGGGTCGCATTAGCTCAGAGCCTCAGAGTAAAAATGTTTTGTTTGTTTGTAAAATGTTTTACATGTTTTCGGATGTTCCTTCAGAGTTGAAGATAGTTTACTTCCTAGTCCAAACCTCCCGCAGGACGACGGGGGATGGGAGCGGGCAGGATTTGAACCCTCGAACATCGATAAATCCGAACGACAGTCCAGCGCGCAAACCGCACGACCAGGCAGCCGTGACATAGGCGTGACAAAGGTCAGAGGTTGAAATGACGAACGATGTGGGCATATAAGTGATGTAACAAGCACAAAGACCAATAAGCGCATTTACTTTCCCCAATTTATGTCATTCGCTTGACTCAAGGGACCTGCTAAGAATTTGGGCTGAATCCCAGTGACGGAGATCGTGATCCTTCAGTTCAGATACTATAACGATACCTTATATAATAATAATAAGGCTTGTCTTCGAGTCCGCAGATTAATGAGAAATACAGTATTTCCCGTGGCTGCGCAGCCCCAGCTGTGACCTGCATATTTTGCCACATCCAAAGAAGCTTTGTAAACAGAAGGAAAACCTATATAGAAAATTGAAAGAAACCAAGGCAGAAAGAGTTTACAAAAAGTATATAAAAATTAAACACCTAACCCAAAAAGTAAGCAGACAGCTGCAGAGTGAATACATAAACAATGTAATATCTAAAGATAACAACAAAAACCTATGGTCATACATTAAGTCTAAGAAAATGGAAACAACATGCATAGCGCCATTAAAAGATGAACATAACATAATACATAATGATAATGAAACTAAAGCAAACATCCTAAACAAATACATTGCATCAGCATTCTCAGCCCCAGGAGACAAAGACATAATTCTTAATTTGAACCAAGTAGACAACATAGAAGATTTAGTAGTACAAGAAAATGGAATTCAAAAACTATTAGCCAACACCAAACCAAATAAAGCGTCTGGACCTGATGGTATTCCAGCTAGATTACTCAAAGAACTAAGCAATGAGCTAGCCCCAGTGTTCAAAATACTCTTTCAGGCATCGCTTAACCAGGGCAGAGTACCAAAGGACTGGAAAGAAGCTAATGTCACCCCCCCCCCCATGTAAAAAAGGAGAAAAATCTGATCCAGGAAACTACAGACCAGTATCACTTACCAGCATCACATGTAAAATCCTAGAACACATAATATGTAGCAACATCATAAACCACTTAGACAAACATAATGTCCTCACCCCATACCAACATGGCTTTAGGAAATATAGATCATGTGAAACACAACTAATAGGACTAATTGATGATTTTTCAAAAGGTTTAGATAATAGTGAACAAATAGATGCTATCTTACTAGATTTTTCCAAGGCTTTTGACAAAGTTCACCACCATAGTTTGCTTAAAAAATTAAAATATTTCGGCATTAATGGTCCACTGCATCAGTGGATTAAAGATTTTCTGATATGGAGAGAACAAACTGTAATAATAAATGGCTCTAAATCAACACCAATAACAGTAAACTCAGGTGTACCTCAAGGAACAGTCTTGGGTCCACTACAATTTTTAATTTACATAAATGATTTACCAAATTGCATTAGTTCAGGAACAAAAGTCAGATTATTTGCAGACGATTGCATAATATATAGAACAATAAAAACAACACAAGACACAGATATTTTACAAAGAGAATTGGATGAATTACAGAAATGGGAATCAAATTGGAGCATGTCTTTCCACCCAGAAAAATGTCAGTTGTTAAGAGTAACAAAAAAACTAAAACAAATTAATTCCACTTATCTTATTCATGGCAAACCAGTAACACAGACAAAAAAAGCAAAATACCTAGGTGTTATAATAAATGAAAAACTGGCATGGAATCCACATATTGATGAAACTATAAAAAAATCAAACAAAGCATTAGGGTTTATTAAAAGAAATTTCTATAAATCAAATAAGAACATAAAACTAAAATGTTATTTAACCTTGGTTAGGCCAATAATAGAATATGCATCCACCGTGTGGGACCCCTCAACTCAAGAAAACATTAAGAAACTGGAACAAACACAATATAGGGCAGTGAGATTCATAACAAACGAATATTCACATTTGACTAGAGTAACACCATTAGTAAAATCACTAAATTTAGGAAGCCTTCAGGACAGAAGACTCAAAAGTAAAGTAGCAATTATACATAAAACAATGAACCATAATCTTCAAATACAAAAACAAAATCTAATAAAATACTCTAAAAGACACAAAAATAAAGGCACATTCCTCGTCCCATATGCTAGAACAAATTTGTACAAATACTCCTTCTTCCCTAGTGCTATTAGAGCATGGAATGGGTTGCCTGAGCTAGCCAGAAAAACCAGTGACTTGGCAGAATTTAAGTCATTGGTTAATATGCATGACTAAATGCATAACGCGTAGGACGTAATCATCTTCTTTTTTGAAGTAACGTCTGTATTATATAAGATAAGATAAGATCCAGGGCAAGCATAACCATTGTCCGCAGGTGGTCGATTTAGATTTTCTTTTCGTCGTCTGCGTTTGTCCTCGGCATCAGATTTTCTTTTCGTCTCAAATATGTATCCCGCGGCCTTCGTGAGTGACCTCCAGCTGTTTCGTTCCGACGCCGCATGCAGCCAGGTGCTCTCTTCCATGTCAGCCAAGGAACGTTGACGCCCAAGCTGGTCTTTGAAGCGTTTCCGTGTGACGCCTCTGTTACGTCGACCACCTTTTAGCTCACCAAAAAGGACTGCCTTTGTCATACCTTATATAGGCACATATTTAAATGTCTTCTCTTGATAGGCCTTACTTGCTAAAATGGATTTGTTTGATGATTACTGCCTAGTAATCGTTTACTTGGTAAGTTGGTGACGACTATATTTAAAACTCTCTTGATACTTGCTAAATTGGATTCGTTTGATAATTACGACCTGGTAATCGTTTACTTAGCGGAATGTTAAGAAAGTGGTATGATTAAGGAACCACTTTTATCGATTTTTTAAATTACCTTTTCTGCGTTTTTTTTTTTTTTAATAAATATTTACTTGAATTTGAAGCTCCCGCCGTTCAGATAGACTCGATAGCCTGCACAAGTCTCTGCTTACGAACCAGATTCTTCAGAACTAATGCAAATTATTGTTTTTATTGTTTTTATTCTCTTCGATTTTTAAGCAAAGATTTTATTTTTAAATTTTCTTCCCACCAGCTGAAGCAAATGTCGTGAGACAGCTTATTAGGCCTCAGGAGTTCTGCAGACGTTTGGATCCACAGCCAAAAGGTTCTATTGCACTAGCCTACTCAGTGCCGGATTTACGACGGTAGACTACCAAACTCTGCAGTCACCCATGGCATCACATTAAAAAGGGCTTCCATAATTCAAAAATGTAAAAGTTTAAACAAAAGAAGCGTATTTAATATTAGGGGGGGGGGAGGAAATGAGATTAAATGTACAAGGACACTATTTCTATCTTCGTATATGACATTAATGTATGTGCCTAAAAGAAAATATATCTTATCTTATCTTATATAATACAGACCTTACTTCAAAAAAGTATATAAAATACTTTAAAAAAAAACAAAGCTTATATTAAGCGTAGTTGTAGGCCTACCAATAAGTATGGAGCAGTCATGATTTATGTAATTAAATTTGTAATAGATCTAAACTAACAATAAGACATCTTTGCAATTAGAAATATTTTAACCCATTTTTTTTTGTTGAGCGCAATTTCCCCCTTTTAGCTGTCTCGGTACTACGCTATGATCCTATCACTTGCCTGGAACAGTTGGTAAATTAAGAAGGGGGTTTTAAATATGAGGGATTGTTCACATGATCGTTTTTAAAATGTATATATAAACAAAAATGAGAAACACCTGAATTCGAAATCGAGAGCTCAAGCATCCTAAAGCCTCTTCAAGCCAACACAATAACCACTGCGCTAGAGAATCGCTTATGAAATTATGTTTTAATAGTTATCGATTTTTAGCTTCTTCAAACTTGAAAGCGACGACCTACAACATATAAAGGGGGCTTATTCAACTTATACTTAAATAACGTGCACAATCTTTTTACCAGAATATAAGTGCATTTATCTTATAAATTACAGACGTTACCTCAAAAGGGAAAATCATTACGTCCTAAGTATGAATGTTCATCATTCACTTAAAACTCTGCTAACTATTAAACTATATCTAAGATTAAGCTCTGATCATCACATATAGGCCAGGGCTTTAGAAAATATTAGTTTTCAGACAAGCTTTCATACATATAGGCACAACGTGTGAGACCATTTTTAAAACGAGTAAAAAAAACATTTCAGACCTTGCTATTTATAGGACAGGTATATTATGGCCTACATTAAAATCAGCTTCACTTTTCACAACTTATGGCAGTTGTTTAGTAAGAAGCTCTAATTCATAATTACCCAGTCTTCATCGAGATTCGAAATCAATTGATTCGCAAGCCAAACGCGTTACTACTCTGCCACCATTTGTGGCATTTTACATATAGCAATAGTGAATGTTCCCTTTGCAACTTCTTGAGTATCTAAAGAGGCCAATCGTTGATACACAGCTGCGGTCTCAGGTTGGGCATATGTAATCACCAAGCGCCGTTGCACTTTCACCCTTCTTTCTGCTTCTGTTGTGTATGGCCTCTGCAATCCGAGACCCTTCCCTGTGCCACCACTATCACATAATACAGTGTCTCCCAAACGTCCAGGGACGTGATTCGCGCAAGTATAACTAAATACAGCGTTATCCCCCTTTAACAATGATACTGTTGGTAGCATCTAATGATGATTATTGTCACATTTTTTTTTTACTTATTTTCGGTTTGACGGAACCCTGACGTCAGACTCTATGTCTCTTAATGGTAAAAATTTCAGACTGTACCAACTTTTACTATCTATTTTTTTTTTAGTATTGCGTATCAAGATAAGACCAGACTGCCATGAGTCTTTGAAGTGGCTAATCGATCATCCGTCTTTGAAGTGGACAGTTGATGACTAAAATAAGACTTGTACCGGTACCAATGTACTTAGTTCACTAATTTCAAGTAGTTATATTGATCAGTGGAGGCCCGGTGGTAGAGTGGATATTGAATTTCGGAATTTTTAGAGCGCTCTGAGTCCACTCAACTCTAATGGGCACCTGACTTTAGTTGGGGAAATTCAAGCCATTGATCGTTGTGCTGTCCACATGACACCCTGCTCCTTAACCGTTCTATCTATCTATCTATCACATATTTATTTATATAAGGCAGCACACAACAAAAGAAGGTATTAATAGACGATGTATTTATTTACATTTATAAAATACAGTGAGACATGGACTTCAGCTATCAAGTCACAGGGAGTCTTGTCTTGAGTTCTACAAGTCCTTTTCTACCTAAATATTAGTACAGACCACCGACACACTTCCCAGTTTCGCTCCAGTCCCTCAATACAGTTCTCTGGTAGCCAGAAGGACGGATCTTAGTCCTAGAGAGCTCAGACCCCCATAACCTGCAGATCACTTCCGCCGGATCTACAATAGCCCTTTCTCTAGTATCAATCTGTCGTCTATTTCTCGTGTTGAACGGTGTGTTGGTGCGCACCATCAGTGTCAGCGTGGGAGCAATATATATAGGCTAAGGTCTGTGGTCGAAGAATAAAAGGGAAAATCAAAGTTGTTTTTAATGTCTATTTATAAATCTAAATAAGCTAGATACATGACATATATAGACATTTTAGAATTATACAAAGAACAACCGACATCCAAAAACAATAATGATAATAATAATAATAATATCAATATTTAAAGAAAAAGTTGTTTTTAATGTCTATTAAATGGCTATTTATAAATCAAAATAAGCTAGATACATGACATATATAGACATTTTAGAATTATACAAAGAACAACCGACATCCAAAAACAATAATGATAATAATAATAATATCAATATTTCAAGAAAAATATTAGTAATATAACAAAGTTAGCATTGTATTTTCTATGTGTGTGGATGCAGTAATTATACATAAAACACTGAACCATAATCTTCAAATACAAAAACAAAACCTAATAAAATTAAAGGCCCATTCCTAGTTCAGTATGTTCATTTTTCCCAAGTGCTATTAGAGCGTGGAATGAGTCAGCCAGGAAAACCAATTTAATGACTTGGTTTAATTTAAGTCATTGCTTAACATGTATTGATTGACCTAGGAAGTAATCATCTTCTTTTTTGAAGTAACGTCTGTATTTCACAAGATAATTTAGGATAAGTTAATTACACTCGTTAATTGAACTCTCTACACCAAACATTGTCTAAGATAAATAAAGAAAAATTATCTTAATTAATCAGATGTTGTTTTGTTTGTAAAATGTTTGACATGTTTCGGATGTTCCTTCAGAGTTGAAGGTAATTTACTTCCTAGTCCAAACCTGCCGCAGAACGACTGGGGATGGGAGCGGGCAGGTTTGAACCCGGGACTATCGATAAGTCCGAACGACAGTCCAGCGCGCAAACCGCACGACCAGATGGCCATCCATGGAATCGAAGATTTCTATACACGGTTGCAAATCCATAAATAGCAAGCATTTTAGTGAATCCGGTGTACAGAATATAGGAAGGGTTGATAAGCTATGTTTTTTTTTAGTTATATGATAAAGGTGTGTACACATTTTAGCAGCGCTGAATCAAATGTTCTTTTTATATAGTTGGCAGCATTGAAGTTCAATTTAGTGTCCTTGGCATTGCTAAGTTTATGGTAAACTTCTCCAATAAACAAACCAGCCTTGATGAATGGACCTCATTCACCAATCGTAAACAAACAACATTTAGCCACATGGTTCTCTATCTCTTCTAAACAATTTTTCGCAATCCATAGAGGCTGTCACGTGATACGTTTTCCCCATTGTTTTATCAATATTGTCACGTGGCTAAATGTTATTTGTTTAGGATTGGTGAATGAGGTCCATTGAGAACACCTCACCGTTACTCTACGTTTTAGTCATTATTTCAGATTATTGCTTCCTGGCCCAGACCTCCCACAGGATGGCGAGAGATTGCGGCGGGCAGGGTTCGAACCCGGCACCGTCGAAACGCCATGTCCCGAGTACATACCACACGACCAGACAGCGATCACAATCCATAGTTTGCAATTTGCGTTCATGAAATAGTCAAAATTATTAATTTATATTTTTTTCCGGGGGGGGGGGATGTAAAACAATGAATGAAATATAAATCTCTGGCCGACAAGAATATTTAAATTTTACATAAGAACGCGAAATAAAATAATAGTATTTGATGAATGGGTGTCAGTACATTGAAAGATATTTAAACACAGGATCTGGTGTAAAAAAAACACAAAAACGTCACTATTCACAGGTTAGAGAGTTGGGTTCTGCAAGTCAGAAGATTTTTAAAAATCCAATTGTAGACATTATACATATCAAATGGAATATTTCAAATATTTAGTTTGGCTTTCCGCTGTGTCTGTTTTTAAACTCTGGCACGACTTCCATGAGCACCAGAAAGAGGATGACCATGAGAAGCACCACACCAATGATGATACTGGCAACAGCCAAAACCCGAGCATTCTTGCCCAGAATCCCAGCTCTCGAGAATCGCCCGTCCCTTTTAGCTCTTTGTGCCTGAAATAAAGAGAAAGACTTTTACAAGAATCTGTCACATTTGCTATAAGTTGGTTTACTAGGGGGTGCGGGCCAAGAAGGCTGACACCGACCCTTGTGTCGCATCTGCTTGCTATTACTAATAAATTAGAGTAAACACAAAGCTTAGTAAGCTTAAACAAGCAATATATGTATACACACATACACACACATATAAATATATTATACAGGGCTTTTTTGTGACGGTACCATTTTGCATGTCGGCAGTATACTATTTATTTTCCTGTATTTTAACGTATATTTTGTATGTGTTTGTAGTTGAAAGTTAGGCCATGTATTACTGAGTAATGGCACTTATTTTTGTTTTTAAAAAGCACTGTATATATATGTATTTATATATATATATGTATATATATATATATATATATATTAACAAACAAAAAAGCCAAAGCGAAGAACTCCACAATTACAACTATATCTTTCAATAATGTTGAAATTATTTCCCTTTTTTTTCGTTATCAAACAGAATAATTAGTTACCAATAGTTAATTGACGTATTAGTTGATTTTTAAAATTCAATTATGTTTTGTTAGTTACAGTAAATAATTGTATGGAGTTTCACCTTGGTCAGAGAACAGGTATGGGAGAAACAACGTGTTCAGGTTTGTACAGAAGGACAAGACAGAGTGAGTTGATATAAGGTTTGTACACATAAATCTCTATGCTTACCCTACAGGAGTAGACAAGGGCAGCAATCCCCACAGGACAAAAACAGAAGAAGGCTGCAAATATGGATAACAGTCTATGACTGCTTGGTCTATATTGGATGAAGCCACTCTCTGAGCCTACAGTGCTGTCATCGGCTACCTGAAACAGAGGGAGAGGAGGTGTTGTAATAACTGTTAAGCAGACGCCCATTAGTCTGTTTTAGGGATACGCGTGTGTTTCATATTGATGCCAGGTGTTTATTGATGTTTTACACATCAGCGACTGTCCAACAACGTAAGTGATGTGCTGTTATCTCAGCCTTGTCAGTCCCATCTTGTTGAATGAAGCTTTTCCCATGGGCTTTTCATTAGCATTTCTTTTAGTTTTTGTTGTTTTTGTTTTTTTTACAAAAACCTCTTTTCAAGTTATAACTTAATGGAGGAACCTGGGCGTTTGGAACCTGCGTGGTCGGAACCTGAGTATTTGGAACGTGGGTGGTTCGAACCTGAGTGGTTGGAACGTGGGTGGTTAGAATCTGAGTGGTAGGGACATGGGTGGTTTAAACGTGGATGGTTGGAACCTGAGTGGTTGGAACGTGGGGAGTTGGAATGTGGATGGTTGGAACGTGGGTGGTAGGAACCTGAGTAATTGGAACGTGGGTGGTTGGAACCTGAGTGGTCGGAACCTGAGTATTTGGAACGTGGGTGGTTGGAACCTGAGTGGTTGGAACGTGGGTGGTTAGAATCTGAGAGGTAGGGACATGGGTGGTTTGAACGTGGGTGGTTGGAACCTGAGTGGTTGGAACGTGGGGAGTTGGAAAGTGGATGGTTGGAACGTGGGTGGTTGGAACGAGGGTGGTTGGAACGTGGGTGGTAGTAACCTGAGTAATTGGAACGTGGGTGGTTGGAACGTGGGTGGTTGGAACGTGAGTTGTCGGAACGTGGGTGGTTGGAACCTGAGTGGTCGGAACCTAAGTGGTTGGAACGTGAGTGGTTGGAACGGGAGTGGTTGGAACGTGGGTGGTCGGAAGGTGGGTGGTTGGAACGTGAGTGGTCGGAAAGTCAGTGGTTGGAACATGGGTGGTTGGAACGTGAGTGGTTGGAACGTGGGTGGTCGGTACGTGGGTGGTCGGAACGTGAGTGGTCGGAACGTGGGTGGTTGGAACGTGAGTGGATGGAACGTGGGTGGTCGGAACGTGAGTGGTCGGAACGTGGGTGGTTGGAACGTGGGTGGTAGGAACGTGGGTGGTTGGAACGTGGGTGGTTGGAACGTGAGTGGTTGGAACGTGGTTGGTTGGAACATGGGTGGTTGGAACGTGAGTGGTCGGAAAGTCAGTGGTTGGAACGTGGGTGGTTGGAACGTGAGTTGTCGGAACGTGGGTGGTTGGAACCTGAGTGGTCGGAACCTAAGTGGTTGGAACGTGAGTGGTTGGAACGGGAGTGGTTGGAACGTGGGTGGTCGGAAGGTGGGTGGTTGGAAAGTGGTTGGTTGGAACGTGGGTGGTCGGAAAGTCAGTGGTTGGAACATGGGTGGTTGGAACGTGAGTGGTTGGAACGTGGGTGGTCGGTACGTGGGTGGTCGGAACGTGAGTGGTCGGAACGTGGGTAGTTGGAACGTGGGTGGTTGGAACGTGAGTGGGTGGAACGTGAGTGGGTGGAACGTGGGTGGTCGGAACGTGAGTGGTCGGAACGTGGGTGGTTGGAACGTGGGTGGTTGGAACGTGAGTGGTTGGAACGTGAGTGGTCGGAACGTGGGTGGTTGGAACGTGGGTGGTTGGAACGTGGGTGGTTGGAAGGTGGGTGGTTGGAACGTGAGTGGTTGGAAGGTGGGTGGTTGGAAGGTGCGTGGTTGGAACGTGGGTGGTTGGAACGTGGGTGGTTGGAACGTGGGTGGTTGGAAGGTGGGTGGTTGGAAGGTGGGTGGCTGGGACGTGGGTGCTTTGAACGTGGGTGGTTGGAAGGTGGGTGGTTGGAACGTGGGTGGTTGGAACGTGGGTGCTTGGAACGTGGGTGATTGGAACGTCGGTGGTCGGAAGGTGGGTGGTTGGAACGTGGGTGGTTGGAAGGTGGGTGGCTGGAACGTGGGTGCTTGGAACCGGAGTAGTTGGAACGTGGGTGGTTGGAAGGTGGGTGGTTGGAACGTGGGTGCTCGGAACGTGAGTAGTTGGAACGTGGGGAGTTGGAAAGTGGGTGGTTTGAATCTGGTGGTTGGAATCTGGAAACGCCACTAACGATTTTCCTAGAAATTTAACAGTTGGTGTATATTACTAGGAAAGGGATTACTCGCTCGTTGGCCACATGGGGGAAAGTCTAGTTTGAACGTTATAATTTTTCTATCTATTTCAGTGACATATAAAATATGAATATTTTTTATTTTTGGTATTATTTGGATACATACTGTGGATACGATTTTTTAAAAATATATATTACTTTTTATATGTCAAATCGAATCATACATTGTATTAGTTTAATACATCTAGCATATATGAGAGAGCTTCACATCGAATCGACATAGCAATAATAATGAGAATGAAAATAAGTTCATTTCTACTATAATACCGAAGTATAAGGATGAGTGCTGTGTTTCACATGACGACAAAAAAACAACAACAGTTTTGGACTATTGTGTGACAATTTCACCATAACTGAAGCTGATAGATCCATTGTCCGCCGAATGGGGGGGGGGGGGAGTCTATTCGAGACCAACCGTTAAAGTAGGCCTCAACACTGCCCACAGGTTGTGACGTTGTAGGTCATTGTTGAGGTCTTCTATGAGGATTCATCTCGGTTTATTTAAAAACAAAATTCTCGTCTTCCGGTTGTGTATTCGGCAAGGGCTTTTCTTTTGGCATTAAATGTCTGTCCTAGTCATCTTTGTGCGATTTTTTCCGTTATATTGGCTTAAGTTGAATATGATTGTAAAATAGTTGTGTGGTACTGATACAAGTTATTTTGGTTCAAATTGAATATGGTTGTGATGTTTTATTAGGCAATGTCTTGGATTCTGAATGATTAAGGATGAGGGTATTTCACGTGACTACTTAAATCCACTTGTGACCTACATATATAGCCATACCTAGTGCAGACAAAACTGTTGTCTTCCGGGGTCTGTTTAAGTTTTCGTCGTCTGCACTTGAGTCTCAAATGTGTGTTCCCGACCTGAGTCTCAAATGTGTGTTCCCGACCTGAGTCTCAAATGTGTATTCTCTAGACCTTCGTAAGAACTCTCCGTGTCTTTCAGAGACCATCTGCTGCCAGCTACTTTCCTCCATGCCAGTGAGGGCGAATCGGCGCACGAGTTGATCTTTATAGCGCTTTCGGGAAGCGCCTCTGTTACATTATCCTTCGTTCAGTTCGACAAAGAAGATCGTCCCCCTAGCGGGATTGGAGACCGACGCAGCGCGAGCCCAATCGTTCTATAACAATAGGTGTCGCCCAGCGCAGCTGTCGGGTTGTAAGTAGGCCTAATACTTCTTGGCTGCCTGGTCGTGCGGTTTGCGCGCTGGACTGTCGTTCAGATTTATCGATGGTCCAGGTTTTAAACCCTGCCCGCTCCCATCCACCGTCGTCCAGAGGGCGGTTTGGACTAGGAAGTAATTATCTTCAACTCTGAAGGAACATCCGAAACATGTCAAACATTTTACAAACATTTTACTGTTCACACCTGGGTCTATCAGAACGTGATGTTTGTAAGGCAGTCTTGCAAAACGAACGCCTACACTACATACTACATTTTTGAGTAAGTTACATGTCGTGTCAACATAAAATATCTTACATATTTAAGTGAAGAAAGGCTCCCCAGGGGCACCCCGTTGTAACCGTCCTGAGGCCCAGTATAAGCGCGGTAGGAGCCCAAATAGGTCTCCTCCCTTGGAGCGGTGTAGTGACGATAGGAACTCAGGTAGGCGTCAGTGGTTCTGTGCTCTGGTATATCCGCCTCTGAAACAAAATGAAGGGGCTGCACATGAAAATTGTTCATTAGGACATAAATCTTTTGCAAATGGTATTTTCATTTATTTGACAACTAAATCAGGCAGACCAATCCTAACTAGTAAGACCATTATAGATTCCCATCTATTCCATAAAACTAAAAATAGATATATTTATTTGGTATTTATCATGGGTACAGAATAAAGGAGTATCTCTGGTGTACTGAACATGAAAGTATTGATAAAGCCAAGTATTTTAATAATAAAATAATTATTAGTTTGCACCACATATACCTTTTAAATAGCATGGCTTATCGACACTATTATTATCCTGTACACCGGATACACCACAAAGCTAGCTATTTATAGTTTTTCCGCCATTGATGAAAATACCCCGACACTTGACAGCTAAATCACGTAGACCAGTGTTTCTCAAACTTTTTCCTTAACGGAACATTTCGCCTATTCTGATTATTTAGCAAAAACATTTTGTTTATTTATTTAGAGCCGTTAATTCACATGGTGGCCTACTAGTTCATTATTCCAGTAGCTCGCGGAACACCTTTTCAGGCCTCGTGGAACCCTGGGGTTCAGCAGAACACAGTTTGGGAAACACTGACATACACCATTGCTAGTTATATCCCATACATCTTACGTCAGCTTTTCAATGTGTTTCACAAGGCTATTAATATTTTATCTACTCTGTTGAATTAAACACAGGTCACTGACATGTTTACACAGGCAATGGGTCGAGATGATACGAAACAAACCTAATTATGAATACAGCACAGCAAACAGTGAGTTCCTGACACTTGACATCTGCCCACTGATTTTTTTTTATTTTTTTTTTTATAAAAGAGTGTTTTAAGCTAGGAAGTAATACCGAAAGAACATACGAAACATGTGAAACAAACAAACATAAACCTAGATTTTATAGTATCAAATGAAATATAAATTTAGATTGAAATTGTATTGTATTAGGCGCCCTTAAGATCCCGAAATTCAAAGTCTCAGTCTTCGAACTGGACCCCAACGTTCGAAGTTCAGCTCTTAATAACTCAGCCACCGCGTCATTTTGTGCGCGCAGTAACCATTACCTTAATGAAAGGTAGACTAATAATTATATTATTAATTTTATATATAAGGCGCTGTTAACAAACAGAATGTTGGCTCAAGGCGCTGTGATAACATTACAAACACAAACACGGCTAATAACATTTTTTTTAATAAATTGAGACAGAGAGAGAGAGACAGAGAGAGAGACAGAGAGAGAGACCGAGAGAGAGAGACAGAGACAGAGATTGAGACAGAGAGAGAGACAGAGACAGAGATTGAGACAGAGAGAGAGACAGAGAGAGAGAAAGAGACGGAGAGTGAGACAGAGAGAGACAGAGAGAGAGACAGAGAGAGACAGAGACAGAGAGAGACAGAAAGAGAGACAGAGACAGAGAGAGACAGAGAGAGACAGAGACAGAGAGCGACACAGAGAGAGACAGAGACAGGGAGAGAGAGACAGGGAGAGACAGAGAGAGAGACAGAAAGAGAGACAGAGAGAGAGACAAAGAGAGAGAGAGAGAGAGTATACCTATTGTGTAGACACTTTCATCGTCAGCCATAGTACAAGAAATGTCTGGAACTAATTGACCTAGACCGTAACTTTTCTTGACATGTTACTCTTTGTTCGTCTTTGTGAAGTGATGAATCATCTTGTCTGAAACAAAGATGTAACAAACAAAATGTGTAAAAATGCATTTTAAAAAAAGCTTATCTTAAGTGTAACTGTATCAATTAGTTTAGATCAGTCATAAGTATGATTGACCTAGAAATATAAATCTGTGCGATAGAGATATTTTTACCAATTTTTTTTTTATTAGCTTTAAGCTTTCTCAACGCTCTATGATTCATTCCGGTTGTGAAAAAGGGGGGGGGGGAGGGAAGAGGAGTGTATCTTGGTGAATGTTTACAGGATCGCTTTTTAAATGCACACAAAAAAAATGTTCACTCAGTTCTCAAGGTTTCTTAGGGGGAAGTAATTCAACTTATACCACCACAGCTGCCAAGAACGATTTCTCTTCCTTGTTCAAGAGACCAAACAAAATAATTAATTACCGATAGTTATTTAACTACTTGGTTATTTTTTTTAAAATCGATTCTTGTGTTGTCAGGTAGAAGAATAGTGCAAAATTTCAGCTTGATCCGAGATTGTGGGGTGTGGAAGAAATAACGTGTACAAATTTTTTACCAGACAGACAGACCGACAGAGTGAGTTGTAAAATATGGTAATAATCATCTCAAAGCTGCCCCTTAAAAAAACATAAATCAGAATTAAAAACGAGTATATCTTATCGTTATTATATTTTTTTATTGAGAAGTATATAGTTTATGATCAAATACACTGTTCATTGTAATATACCCGCTGGAGTTCATCAATTATAAAGTCATAGTCACAGATATAGGAGCATTAGCGAGTGGTCAAAACAAAATGTTTATAAGAAAGATCGTTCCGGTAAATGGTGCGTTTACCAGCTGACAGATCAGCTTGAAATCCTATTGTTCTGATGTGTTTATGTCCAACGCTATATACTTAAAGCTTGTCTAATCAACAATGTTCCTGGACCTCACTCAGTCATCCACACGTTGCAGATAAGACGTGAGTTCGGCGCCATTGCATACAGGTCCAAAGGAACTTTATTAGTCTGACCGTTTCTTCTCATCATCCAACGGAGACACCTCCACAAGTAGGCAGAACGGCACTGGCTTTGAGATGTTCACCCTGTCCACAAACCAATATTGAAGCCATACAGCATTGCAGTGAGCTCATGAGAAGTTTTGTGGACTAGATCTAAGTAGATTATGAATACAAGCATGTCTGGTCTGGCGATAATTTTTCCCCCAATGAAGCCCCGGGACAACTAATCTTTACTAGTTGACACCGAGAGGTCCTGGAGTTCTGTTAGAATCACCACAGAATCACCACAGACTGAAAAGATAATATTTAGTATCTGTGAGTAATCATTTTTTCAATATGTCCAATAACTCCACCTGCCTCTCTAACCTTGCTAATGAATGTCACATGAAAACACAATTTAAAAAAATATAATTCAGTACCATGCAACGCATGTGATTAAATTCCTTACTTTACGAAATAATAATAATGATACTAATAATCATGATTTATAAGCAAAGATTTAGTATAAAGATACTGAAACCATCTGATGTGTTGGATTATTCAGAGCCAATAAATGCGATACAAAGAAACCATATAAAAATATATTAACTAACCTAATACTTTTTTTACGTAATATAAATAATCAAAAACTATTACATCATATTCGACTTTATCAATACCAATTCTTCTTCTTCTTCTTCGTTCTCATTGATTATGTTGGAGTGTTCAGATGAGTAGACCAATACATGAGATGAAATGCGCAGTGGTTTCCAGATCAGGGAGCTCTCCATATAGTTTCTTTTCTATTGGGGTGATTTGGGGCCAATGTCTTATACGGGCCTCTTGGTATAGAGAGCAGTTTTGGAGGACGTGGTCTGCATTCTCTGGTGATACTCCACATGGGCAGATTTCACTGGTTCCAATTTTGAGTTTCCGGTACATGTGTTGTCGCATTCTGTTGTGTCCGGTCCTGAGTCGAAAGATTAGACGTTGGTCTTGTCGGGATAGCTTATAGTAAGCGTCATCTTTCTTGTGATTTGGATGAGAGCTCGTCCATTTCTCATTTATTTTATTTACTATTAATTCCTTCAATTCTTCTGGATAGAGTGCAGAGTTTATTAGTGTGTTAATTCTCCCACTCTTGGCGAGTGAGTCAGCTTTCTCTTTCCTTCTAGTTCTATATGAGCTGGGATCCATTGAATTACAGTTTTTTTGCTATTGTTGTTGAGCTTTGTAAGTGCTGTTTTGAGGTTATTAATATATGAGGAATCAGAGTTTTGCAGGCTTTGGAGGGTTGTTTTTGCATCGGTTAGTAAGACAATCTGACTGTGTGGGGAACTTGGATGATTTGCTAGGATGGTAGCAGCTAGTGCTAGTGCTTCCCTTTCTGCTCTGTGACTGTCAGAGAGCTCTCCAGTTGCAATGGATTTTTCTAGTTTTCCTCCATCTGGCCATTCGATAAGTATTCCAGCTCCTCCATTTGTGGTGGCTTTGTGGGTTGAGCCATCCGTGTAAACTCTGATCCACTGATTGCTAGGATAATTATTATGTAGAAAACAGTTCACTATTTTCTTGAGCTCTGTTGGTCTGTAATCAGATTTTCTTTTAATGCTTTCAATATGGTCCCTTATAGTAGGAAGAGGGCTTTCGTCCCAGGGTGGGGATTCATTATAGTGTATCGAGGATTCCAGGGTAATATTTTCAAGTTGGTGTTTCTTTTTTAGGTTTAGAGATTCCTGTATGAAATTAGTCCTTTTGAGACGTTTTTTGGTGCCAGTTTTGAGGATTTTTGTTCTGAGTGGGTGCCTCTCCATGGTTTCCAATTTAGTGAATTGGGAAAGGATTTTTATTTCTCTTCTTTCATCCAGAGAGATCAGGGCAGCGGTTTCCTCCATAGCTCTTATGGGTGTTGTTTTGATTGCTCCTGTCATTATCCTTAGACCAATATTTTGAACCTTGTCTATTTTTCTTAGGTTGGTTTGGGCTGCTGAGCTCCATGCTGTGGCACCATATTCTAGTACAGGTCTCACGTAACTGGTATAGGTCTTTTTCAGGATGTTGTGATTTGCTCCCCAATCTGTGCCAGCTAATTTTTTCAAGAGGGATAGTCTCTGGATGCCTTTACTCTGTGTTTTATCGATTTGGCTTTTCCAGGTTAGTCTCGGGTCATAGGTGACTCCAAGGTATGTAGGGCTGTCATTTTTTTCTAAAGCTTCCTTATCTAATTTTAATTTTATTGTTTGCTGTTTTGTTGACAGTGAGAATATGGTATATGTGGTCTTTTTTGTGTTAATGGACATGCTCCAGTCTTTGGACCAATTATTTAGTATATCGAGAGCATCTTGTAATCGAAATTTCGATGTTCCTACATATTCTTCTGTGCTAATTAAGGCAAGGTCATCTGCATACATGCTGCTTTTAACTTTTCTTGGTAGGTTTTGATTTAGATCGTTTATGAATATTAGGAAAAGTGTTGGGGATAGGACTTCTCCTTGGGGGACACCATTTTTTATACCCACTGTGTGGCTTCTTTGTCCTTGCATGCAAACTAAGGCTTTTCTATTACTAATACCAATGAATTGTCATATTCTTAAAGTTTTATAACAAAAAAATAAGTTCCACAGTAGGTGTTAATTTAGTTGAATATCTTCTGTAATAGTTTTTTTTTTTCGAAAGGAGAATTTCGCACTAAAAGTTAAATTTTGAAGATCCCAAAGATCTCGTTTACCTTTTTACAAGTCACTACTTCATGGAACTTGGATCCAGGAACCTGGACCCAGCAGCAACCTGGACAGCTGATCTCAAAAACATGGACAACATTAGTTTGACAGTTATCACTTTTCAATATAAAAAAATAAATCAAAATTCGGCTTGATAGACATGGAAGAAAACAACATTGAACAAAAATATTTGTTTCATTATTTTATTTTATTTTCAGTTGTATATTGGAGGTATTTTGTTAAAATTGTTTTTTCCTGTTAAGCAATAGAATAAAGTGAAATAGCAAAAGTAAAAGAAAGCAACATTAATAAATGTGATGGCGACACAATGTAAGAAGATAAAAAGAGGTAGAGTGGGGGGGGGGGGGGGAGGGGGAATTTTTTGATTATAAATAGAAAAATAAACAATGTCAAGGACGCCATGCTGAAAAATCAACCTAGTGCTACTAGCGAAAGAACTTAGAACTGTAATTCTTCAGTGGCTGCCTGGTCGTGCGGTTTGGATTTATCGATGGTCCCGGGTTCCAACCCTGCCCACTCCCATCCCCCGTCGTCCTGCGAGAGGTTTGGACTAGGAAGTAAACTATCTTCAACTCTGGAGGAACATCCGAAACATGTCAAACATTTTTTTGTGTTGCGCCTGTCTTCGACAAGGGAATTTCATCGAACCTCAAATCTTGTGTCCCGCGAACTTCATGACGGTCTGGTTCAGGGACCATTTGTTAATCAAAACATAGGCACATTTCTTATTCCATATGCTAGGACAAATTCGTACAAGTGTTCCTTTTTCCCCCCTCGTGCAGTGTTTCTCAAAACGTTTACCAATGGCGCCCCCCCATCCCCCCCCCCAATGTCTTTCGTTCCCCCCCCCCTTTTAGTCAGGGAGAGAGTGAGAGCGCTGTAAATGTGTTAAAGGGTGTGTATGTTTTTTTTTCCTTTTAAGTAATGAAAAAGCAATACTATTCCCCCCCCCGCCCTCCCTGCCACAACAAGAAAGTCCTGCGTACAATCTCTGACTTTTCCTTTCTTCTACTAATCAATGTTAATATCGAACTATTGAATATACTCTTTGAGTTGCTTTTTCGTCTGGAACTCTCTACTTACCCAACACTTTAATTGCCATAGCAGGGCCGGCCCAATGCCACGGCCACTCTTATCTCTTCTATACAAATTACGATCTAATTTTAGTACACAATGGCTATCACGTGACAGTTTGTTTGTTTTTGCCGTTGTTTTATCAATATTATCACGTGACTAAATGTTGTTTGTTTACCATTGGTGAATGAGGTCCATTGGGCCGCGCGATCCACTAAGTACTGTACAAAAAAAAAAAAGGGAAATTAAAGCTTTATGACTATATCACGATGTCGTCAGGGGCTTGCAAAGATCTTCCGTCAGGGAACAGTACCAGGAAAGTGTAGAAGAGGCAGACAGATAAAGCGATGGGAAGACATTATGAAAGAATGGACGGGACTCTCATTGAAGGACTTTCTATCCAAGGCGAAACATGACAGAGTAAATTATTCTCAAGTATTTTTTTGTCTAAAAACAAAATATACGAAATTTCTATGAATTTTTTTTTTATTCAGTACTGAAGAGATGACATTGCCAACAACACATAAGACACTAATGTAAGTTCAAGGGTTACACAACAGGTCACGTTAACTTTGTTCCTAAACTGTCTAAACTTGACCATCATTGTCCATTGCTGTAGACGAACGAAGATATTGGGATTCTTTTGGAAGGCTCTGTCCTTATTTCCTATGGAAGCCTGTTATGAACATACTGATAACAGAGTCGAAAGCCATGTCCGCTTAGAATGGCTTTAATACACTGAATGACTACACAACACACATTTCGTGAACACATTTTTACGGACGAGTTATAAGCACATGTAAACATAAGAACGACAACCGATACAGCATATAATTCTCCACCCATCTATCTCGAATCACTCAAGGACATGTCTACGCTAACATACGACTCGAAAATGTACGATACGAAGTTAAACTTTCTCTACTAGACAATTTGTGCTCCGACGTCCTTCTTGCACCAAAATCTGTTTATTCCTTTCGATGGTCAGAAGCCATCATTGTGCCTGGGTACTCTCCAGCCAGCGAGGGTAAGGGCTCCTAGCCTATTTAGTAATCTGTCACCAAACTGTACCCCAGTGGCTACAAGTTCTCGCAGATACTCATTTCCAGATAGAAAGTTTATAGAGAAGGAAATTCAACAACTAATAAAGGATGAATTGAATTATCTAAATCTCCCTGGCGTGCACAAGTCCTAGTCACAACAAATGACAGACATAAGAAAAGAATGGTTATAGACTACAGTCGAACCATAAACCGATTCACTCTACTAGACGCCTACCCTATGCCCAGAATTGATGAACTAGCAGAAAAAAATTCACAGTACTCTGTATATAGCACTTTAGAGCTGAAAAGTGCATACCATCAGATTTCCATAAAAGAAGAGGAAAGGCCGTTCACAGCCTTCGAAGCATGTGGGAAACTGTATCAATTCCGTCGGATTCCGTTTGGCGTTACGTATGGTGTCGCCTGTTTTCAGCGTACGATCGACAATATCATCGAAAACGAACGACTCACTGACACTTTTGCTTATGTAGACAATGTGACCATCTGCGGTATGGACTCTGAATCACACAACCGAAACCTACAGCGATTTCTTGATAGTGCTCAAAAGTATGGAATCACTTTTAATGAAACAAAACGTAAAATTAGCACTGCTAAAGTGAGACTGTTAGGATACGAAATTTCCAAAGGACAACTTAAGCCGGATCCTGAGAGATTTCGCGCCCTAAGGAAATTACCCGTACCAGTGAACATGCGTGAACAGAAACGAGTAGTGGGTCTTCTGGCTTACTACTCACAGTGGATACCTAACTTCTCAACAAAAATTAGCCTGTTAACATGAAATCAACTATTTCCTGTCCCTGAAGAAGTCAAAAGAACATTTGAAAGTTTGAAAAATTAGCTTGAAAAAGCCGCCGTATATACTATTGATCCGAATCGCCCTTTAACTGTTGAGACGGATGCTTCTGATAAGTTCTTGAAAGGTTCCAAGAAATATAAATGTTTTTGTTTGTGTGTTTGAATTCCTAATACTGTTTGTATGTACCACAAAGTGGGCTAAATCAACCCCCCAAAAAAAAGACTGTTCATGTACATCACTCAGCCATAAGTCCCACGCCACTGTATACATGCAGAAGGGTCCAAAGGAACTTTATTACTATGTTCGCTTTCCCAAATCACTGGTAGAGAAACCTCCACAAGTATATGCCACACCAAACACACCCAACAAATGACTATTGAGTTGCAACATTAAATACATAATTATAATAGAAATTTATCTGGTTTCAATATTTTGCATAGCTTTATTATTATACAACACAGATAAACAGAGAGAGAGAGAGAGTAATGATATGATAGACTCAGATAGACTAACAAAACCATGAAATATAAATTAATAAGAAACTTTTCAATGAGTGAGACCACTTTTCTCCCTTTAATGAAATATAGTTAACAATCATTCATTAGGTTGCCGTCATCATCATCATCATCATCATCATCAAACTCCATTAGAGTGAGGGCTTGAGAGGCTCAAATCCTCTCCTGCAAAAGCCCTGGACAGAAACCCTGCTGTCTTGCGTACATACATATATTAAACATAAATGAATAACAGCACCAGGGACCAAGGAATCCGGAGTCACAGGTTCGAGCCTCGGTCGGCGCATGCCCTTATTTTCGTAGCATTTTAATTCACTACTTTCTCTCTTAAAAACTTGGTCCCTGCTGCTGTTATTCATTTATGTTTAATATATGTATGTATCATTTGTTTCAGCACCTAGCTTCAACTCTATGTCTTGCGTAGTGCATAAATGTCGCCATACAGGTCGAGAATTTCGGGTTTCCCAGACCTGTCGAGACGGAGATCAGCAAGTCTGGGGCAGTCAAACAGAATATGAGGCATGCTTTCCTCTTCTTCCCCGCAGCGGGCGCACCGTGAATCAAAATTTGGCCATAGCCGCGAGAAATATGAGCCAACAGGACAATGACCTGTCCTGCACTGTGCTATAATAGCTTGCTCAGGCCTGGACAGCCTCCACCACGGGGAAGTGCGGTTAGGGCGCCTCATGCGCTCCCAGACTCCACGGGCTTTTTGGGACTTGTCCCAGCACTCAAACCACTTTTCCATTTCTGTTTTTTTGTATTATAGCCAGGGCTTGATGCAGAGATTATATAAAGTTTATCATTGCAGCCATAAGCCCATGGTCCAAGGCTCGATGAAAGCTTGCAGCCTGTTCAGTGGGTCGGCAGCCGTAGATGTTCAATAAAAGATGTTTAAAGTGTACAAATATCTAATGATATGTTTTTCTCTATCTAGATCTTTGTTTATCTAGTTCCACTGTACTATGCCTCCCCAACTCTCTCTCATCAAGATATTTCTGATGTCTGACTGGAGTTGGCAATGACTTGGACAAGACGGACTCGCGGGATTTAATGAAAATGTTTAATCAAGCTTTTCTCTTGTTCCTAGCACACGCACACACACGCACACACACAGACACGCACACACACGCACACACACAGACACGCACACACACACAGAGGAAGAAGTTATTGTTTCCGCCTCTTATTGTTATTTGCTTGTTTGTTTTTGGTAGGATTTGTACACGAGGACACACCAGTAGATAAGAGGACACACCAGTAGATAAGCGGACACACCAGTATATAAGAGGACACACCAGTAGATAAGAGGACACACCAGTAGATAAGAGGAAACACAAGTAGATAAGAGGACACAAGTAGATAAGAGGACACACCAGTAGATAAGAGGACACACAATTTGATAAGAGGAAACACAAGTAGATAAGAGGACACACGTAGATAAGAGGACACACCAGTAGATAAGAGGACACACAATTTGATAAGAGGAAACACAAGTAGATAAGAGAACACAAGTAGATAAGAGGACACATCAGTGGATAAGAGGACACACCAGTGGATAAGAGGGCACACTAATGGATAAGAGGACACACCAGTAGATAAGAGAACATACCAGTGGATATGAGGACACACCAGTAGATAAGAGGACACACCAGTGGATAAGAGGACACACCAGTATATAAGAGGACACATCAGTGAATAAGAGGACACACCAGGAGATAAGAGAGATAACTGGACACAATCGGTGAATCGGAAGACACCAATGGATAGATTCTACACAGAAAAAGGAAAATGTGTGTGTAAGCCTGAGAGAGACAGATGGAGAGAAAGACAGGTGGACAAACAAAGAGAGAGACAGATGGAGAGAAAGACACAGATGGACAAAGAGAGAGATCATCAGGACGGACAGACAGACGGACAAACATCCTGCACAAAACTAATTGCGTCTATTCCCCTTTCTGGGTCCGCTTAAAAAACAAAACAAGAAAAACAGAAAATAATTTTTTTAAGAATAAGCTTATACAAAGTGTAATTGTATCAATTACGGTGGGAAGCGTGGTCGAGAGGCCAAGTTTTAATTAGAACGGCGACTTATATCACCACTTCAGTCAAGTACAATTTATTTCCCTTGTTCGAGATCACCTTCACCTATTCCTTAGTCTTTTGGACTGGTGGGGGCACCAGGCAAGATTTGTTGACCGTCTTTCTCCATTCTTCTCTGTCTTTTGCCTTGGATAGAGAGAGCCTCTTTCAATGGCAGGCCCGTCCATTCTTTCATGTTGTCTTTCCATCCTTTCTCTGTCTTTTATCCTTTTTACTGGTACTGTTCCCTGAAGAAAGCTCTTTGCGAGCCAGGGAGACCTTGTCATAGGGCCATAGAGTTTAAGTTTGCATTTTTACAATAGTTATCAGGTCATCCTGGGATCCAATCACTGTAATAACTCTCTCTCTTCGTTTGTGATGCGGTCTTTACCAAATAAAATAATTAATTACCAATAGTAGATTAACTAATTTACTGGTAAACGAAATAATTGTGCAAAATTTCAGCTTGATCCCAGATTGGGTGTTGAAGAAATGGCGTGCACAAACTTTTGGCCAGACAGAGTGAGTTGATATAAGCTTTTGTAAAAAGATTAAATTAGATTAATATATTATACATAGATACTTTAATCATATTTCTTGGACGTACCTGTTTTTATGGTACTTATTCCAATTTGTCTATCATAAATTATCCCAAATCGAAGGTGTTTCTTGGTGACCCGTGCCGTAGAGTTATAGCCAATTATTAGTTATGGCGTTGCAGTAGATAGCATTAGACACAGTGCCGGACACAGAGCTGGACACAGTGCCGGTCACAATACTCTACACACTCCTGGAAATACTGCTCAGCACAAAACTGAATTCTACACAATGCTTGAAACCGTACAGGGCACTATACTAAACAAGCTGCTGGAAATTAAGACGTACACATATCTTTTTAAACAATTTCGCCGTAGGAAAACTTACGTACTCGGAGCAACTGTTTCACACCGGTGACCTCTACTCTAAACACTCCTCGGACCATCAGTTAGGGGCATTAATCAGCGGCAGTAATAAGGGGAGTTAAAAATAAGAACTAATTTTATATTAACAAAATCATCCTGCATTTGATTGATAGGTGAGTTACAGATGGGTGTGGTCTTCGGTGACACTCTTCTGAAATTTAGGTGTCACTAGTGTAAAAAGTAGTTAGTATAGGTATAGCAAGAGATTGTGTAATGATAGACCTAGGTAGAGGATGTGTAATGATAGACCTAGATAGAGGATGTGTAATGATAGACCTAGATAGAGGATGTGTAATGATAGACCTAGATAGAGGATGTGTAATAAAATAGAACTAGATAGAGGATGTGTAATGAAATGGAACTAGATAGAGGATGTGTAATGAAATGGAACTAGATAGAGGATGTGTAATGAAATGGAACTAGATAGAGGATGTGTAATGAAATAGACCTAGATAGAGGATGTGTAATGGTAGTCTTAGATAGAGGATGTGTAATGATAGAACTGGATAGAGGATGTGTAATGGAAAAAAACTAGATAAAGATTGTGAAATGATATGAAAACGCTATAGACCGAGATATAAGATGTTTCATCTAATAGGTATAGAATGAGGATGGCCTAGACTACTAGAGGCCCTAGACAGAGTATGTTTAATAATGAAATAGTCCTAAACAGATGATGTTTAATGAAATAGGCCTAGACATAGATTATTATGTAATGAAATAAGTTTAGATAAAGGATGCTTATCTTATCTTAAATATTACAGACGTCACTTCAAAGAAGATAATTACGTCCTACGCATAGGCATAGACAAAGGATGTGTATGAAATAGATTCAGATAGAGGATGTGTAATAAAATAGACCTAGATAGAGGATGTGTAATGATGAAGACCTAGAAAAAAAGGTTATTTAAACGAATAAGGAATTTATAGAATTTTGTTACACTCCTCAAACATTATTAGCTTTTATATTCATTTCGCCGTCACATGCTGGAGTATGTTGATACCACATCAACACCGTTCTCTTTTTTTTCTTTCTTAGGATACCTCAGCTTTTTAGCTTTTGACTTCAGTTGTCGAGCTTAGTACATCCTAGGAATCCTTGGGCTTTTGCCTCTTTTCTTTGCCTCTTTTTTGGGCTCTTGGCCTCTTTATTGGGACCATATCAACACCAAGATAATTAGAATGGTTCAGTCTCAAATTTGAACGAACACTTCGCATATTCTGAGAATTGAGCAGAACATTTTGGTTATATTTTAGGTTGGATTATTTCTTATTTATTTAAATAATTGAACCTTATTCTAAATTTAGCATTTTTATTTAATTTCAAGTATAAAACTAAGATAACATACAGGTATAAGCATTATAAAAATTAAGGTTTGATCACTTTGATGGTATTTAGTCTTTGAAGAGCATAACTACTTTGGTATTAAGCACGTATTATCCTTTTTGAATGCCCCTTCCTAATCCAGACCCTACTACCGCTACAGCCCAACATAACCAACACTCCACAAGGGAGGGCTGAACAGCTGAACAGCACACTATTTTTCCTTGGCATAGTCTGCAAAAGAGCTCACAGCTCAGCAGAAAAAAAAATGCCTAGAAGAAGAAGAAGAAAAACCATCTTATCTTATCTTATATAATACAGACGTTACTTCAAAAAAGAAAATGATTACGTCCTACGCGTCATGCATTCAGTCATGCACATTAACCAATGACTTAAATTCTGCCAAGTCACTGGTTTTCCTGGCTAGCTCAGGTAACCCATTCTATGCTCTAATAGCACTAGGGAAGAAGGAGTATTTGTACAAATTTGTCCTAGCATATGGGACTAGGGGTGCGCCTTTATCTTTGTGTCTTTCAGAGTATTTTATTAAATATTGTTTTTGTATTTGAAGATTATGGTTCAGTGTTTTATGTATAATTGCTACTTTACTTTTGAGTCCTGAAGGCTTTCTAAATTTAGTGATTTTACTAAAGGTGTTAATCTTGTCAAGTGTGAATATTCGTCTGTTATGAATCTCACGATACGATATTCATAAGCTAAGTTCCACTATCTGGTGCGTCAAGCCTGTTACAATACAACATTTCATACATCATGTCAACATAATACGAAAATGATGCTTCACACAGATATCGTGGCTCTCTATAGACAAAACTCGATCAGAAATAATTTAATAGTTGATCTTTCTAATCTTTGTTTCAAATTAGAGTCAAATCAAGAGGAGTTCAAAGTTCATAGTGTAGTTATAGAGGTCTTCTGTTTTTGAGAAGAGCTACTGAAATCAATTTTTATGTTCTGCATTTACTGTGTAAAGCTAGGCCTACAAATTAATTGCTCCAATTGTCCGTGGAACACCTTGTCAGGCCTCGCGAAATTCTAGTCTTCTGCGGAATACGGTTTGGGAAACACTGCTATAGACATAATACACCAAAGACTCGTATCATTAATTGGAATACTTTAAGATTTCTACAAGGATTTTAAGTTAACATAACAAGAAACTAGGAAACGATCGTAGGAGGAAACGATTAGGCCTAATGAATAGCGAAACAAGACTTTCGTAGGAGTTCGTAAGGGGGTGCGAGAAAGTAAAGTAGCAATTATACATAAAACACTGAACCATAATCTTCAAATACAAAAACAAAATTTAATAAAATACTCTGAAAGACACAAAAATAAAGGCACATTCCTCGTCCCATATGCTAGGACAAATTTGTACAAATACTCCTTCTTCCCTAGTGCTATTAGAGCATGGAATGGGTTGCCTGAGCTAGCCAGAAAAACCAGTGACTTGGCAGAATTTAAGTCATTGGTTAATATGCATGACTAAATGCATGACGCGTAGGACGTAATCATCTTCTTTTTTGAAGTAACGTCTGTATTATATAAGATAAGAAGATAACCTATGGTCATACATTAAGTCTAAGAAAATGGAAACAACAGGCATAGCGCCATTTTAAGATGAACATAACATAATACATAATGATAATGAAACTAAAGCAAACATCCTAAACAAATACTTTGCATCAGCATTCTCAGCCCCAGGAGACAAAGACATATTTCTTAATTTGAACCAAGTAGACAACATAGAAGATTTAGTAGTACAAGAAAATGGAATTAAAAAACTATTAGCCAACACCAAACCAAATAAAGCGTCTGGACCTGATGGTATTCCAGCTAGATTACTCAAAGAACTAAGCAATGAGCTAGCCCCAGTGTTCAAAATACTCTTTCAGGCATCGCTTAACCAGGGCAGAGTACCAAAGGACTGGAAAGAAGCTAATGTCACCCCCCTATTTAAAAAAGGAGAAAAATCTGATCCAGGAAACTACAGACCAGTATCACTTACCAGCATCACATGTAAAATACTAGAACACATAATATGTAGCAATATCATACACCACTTAGACAAACATAATGTCCTCACCCCATACCAACATGGCTTTAGGAAATATAGATCATGTGAAACACAACTAATAGGACTAATTGATGATTTTTCAAAAGGTTTAGATAATAGTGAACAAATAGATGCTATCTTACTAGATTTTTCCAAGGCTTTTGACAAAGTTCACCACCATAGTTTGCTTAAAAAATTAAAATATTTCGGCATTAACGGTCCACTGCATCAGTGGATTAAAGATTTTCTGATAGGGAGAGAACAAACTGTAATAATAAATGGCTCTAAATCAACACCAATAACAGTAAACTCAGGTGTACCTCAAGGAACAGTCTTGGGTCCACTACTATTTTTAATTTACATAAATGATTTACCAAATTGCATTAGTTCAGGAACAAAAGTCAGATTATTTGCAGACGATTGCATAATATATAGAACAATAAAAACAAAACAAGACACAGATATTTTACAAAGAGAATTAGATGAATTACAGAAATGGGAATCAAATTGGAGCATGTCTTTCCACCCAGAAAAATGTCAGTTGTTAAGAGTAACAAAAAAACTAAAACAAATTAATTCCACTTATCTTATTCATGGCAAACCAGTAACACAGACTAAAAACTCAAAATACCTAGGTGTTATAATAAATGAAAAACTGTCATGGAATCCACATATTGATGAAACTATAAAAAAATCCAACAAAGCATTAGGGTTTATTAAAAGAAATTTGTATAAATCAAATAAGAACATAAAACTAAAATGTTATTTAACCTTGGTTAGGCCAATAATAGAATATGCATCCACCGTGTGGGACCCCTCAACTCAAGAAAACATTAAGAAACTGGAACAAACACAAAATAGAGCAGTGAGATTCATAACAAACGAATATTCACATTTGACTAGGGTAACACCATTAGTAAAATCACTAAATTTAGAAAGCCTTCAGGACAGAAGACTCAAAAGTAAAGTAGCAATTATACATAAAACACTGAACCATAATCTTCAAATACAAAAACAAAATTTAATAAAATACTCTGAAAGACACAAAAATAAAGGCACATTCCTCGTCCCATATTCTAGGACAAATTTGTACAAATACTCCTTCTTCCCTAGTGCTATTATAATGAGCATGAAATGGGTTGCCTGAGCTAGCCAGAAAAACCAGTGACTTGGCAGAATTTAAGTCATTGGTTAAAATGCATGACGCGTAGGACGTAATCATCTTCTTTTTTGAAGTAACGTCTGTATTATATAAGATAAGAAGAGAGTATTGCACTGTGCGGGGTTGTAAAAGAGCTCTACAACCTTGTCAACAATCTAGGCGCTGTTCCTCGAAGGGGGGGGGGGCAATTCATAAATGGCTTGTCCCGCACGGTTAGCCTAGTATAGAATAGGAGAATGGCGGAGGTTACCGGTGTACTCGGCCTTCGGACGCGTCTCTAGTCCAAGATTCCGGAGTGACCGTGTCACAAGAAACTACAGCGTCAAAATAGAAACTCCTAAGACCTTCCACCAGAAAGAACACATTTATGTTCAATTGGGTTGGTGAGAGGGAGGTCTTGTTCGCTTTTGCTGGCCTAGAGTTTCAAGAGCCTATGGCTCAACTCTACCTGACAGTTTCAAACAGGTGTGTACGATTAATGATGGGGGCTTCTGTATAGCGTACCAAAAAAAAAAATCACGTGCACATCCCACGTGTGGTTCTCATTTGTCATGTGGACATTGGTATTACTTGGACTTAATGTAAAGAGGATGGTAGTGCTGAGAACTCGGAAGAAATGGATTCCGGAATGGCGTGTTGTTTGCTGCTAGACGTCAGAATCACAACCTACTTCCGTCTATAAATACACTTCATGTGTTTGTCTTCTCATCGTGGAGTCAGGTGTGAAATTCCAATGTTGTTGTTTATTTGTCATGTGTCTATTTATAGATATTCCAAAGGTTTCTTTTTTAACGGGTCAAGGGAAGACAATTCCACAAGTAATTTAGATTTGAAAAGAAAACTAGATCTCGTGACATTGAACACGAAAAAAATCGATAAATTTAATAATACTCTAAATATATAAGGTAAAATAGGTTCTACATTTTTGATGCCTTTGGTACGTGTAAATTAAACTTATTTATCATTTAATTGTAAAGTGTACTGCCTGGAACAAGATTTTAATGAGGTGAGCTCACATAGATATTAAAGCAGTAGATAAAAGGGTGGTACTGTATGTGCATAACTAATTTTATTTTATGACACATCAAAATTAACATTGAAATGAAATTACCAATACATTTTAACTACATAGTGTACAGGTGATGACTTGCACGAGCACGCTTCTCTGCCTCATCGTGGCGCTCGTGTGGAAACGACCATTAGAGGAAGTGGTTAGGCTAAATGGGTAGCAACACAAGACTCCCGTGGGGATGTCCACGGGTAGACGAGAGTCCACCCATTGCACGGGCGGTGTTGCGAAAAAGTCCCCACAAACCTGTCACACATCCATGCGCTGTTCCTCAAAGGGACCGTTACATAAATGGCTGGTCCCGCACAGTTAGCTTGGTATAACGAAGGAAAATGGCGGAGGCTCCCGGTGTCCTCGGCCTTCGGCCATGTGCAGCCAAGCATGCGTCGGGGGCCAAAGGCATTGGAAACAGCAATGCTTTACATAGGCATTGACTCGGGTCTCTCTCAAACAGAACTGTGTTCTCACAGGTTGTTTTTTTTTTACTGTTTGGCGTCCAAACAGGTTTGTTTTTTTCAAACTTAGGGCTCGAAGAGCCTTCGGCTCAGCCCTTGGACATCAACAAGGTGATGACTTGTGGTTGCATGCCGTGTGGTGTATGCTGTATCCTTTAGTTTATTCTGTGTGTGAAATTATACGTTCTATAGCTGTATGCTGTAGTTGATTGCTGTGTGTTTTATGCTGCGTGCTGTATTTTTAAAGTTGTGTGTTTTCTTCAATTTATGTTGTATGATGTGTGATGTAAAATGCGTGTTGTATGAATTGAGACATAAGTTGCATGTTGTATGATGTGTTTTGCAAGCTGGGTGTTGATTGGTGTGTGTTGTAATCTATATTGCGTGGTGTTTTATTATATCTGTTGTATGCTGTGCATTGCATGGTGTGTCTCTTATTTTATGTGTTGTATAGGATGCGTGGAAGCGTGGTGGTTGAGCGATAAAGCGCTTGGCTTCCGAACCTGAGTCCCGGGATCGAATCCTGGTGAATACTGGGATTTTTAATTACGGAATATTTGGGGAAAAGTAAAGGCAGTTTGTCGTTGTGCTGGCCACATGAAACCCTCGTTAACGGTGGGTCATAGAAACATATGGCCTTTACATACATGCTGTATCTATAGATCGCAAGGTCAAAAAGAGGAACTTTTTTTTATAGGATGTGTGTTGTAGAATGTGTGGTATTTTATGTATTTGTATGATGTGTTATGTGCATGCTATGTGTTGTGTGATGTGTGTTATATGCTGGGTGCTGTACGTTGTATGCAGTATGTTGAATGCAATGTGTTGTGTGGTGTATGCTGTGTGTTTTGTGATATGTGTGGATTGATGTGTAGTGTGATATATGTTGAGTGATGTGAGTTGTATGCTGTGTGCTGTACGTAGTATGCAGTGTGTTGTATGCTATATGTTGTGTGACGTGTGACGCATGATGTGTGCTGTTTGCTGTATGATATGTGATGTGTGGTATGTGTTGAGTGATGTGTGTTACATGATATGTGTTGTGATATGTGTTGAGTGAAGTGTGTTGTATGATCTGTGTTTTGTGGTATGTGTTGAGTGATGTGTGTTGTATGATATGTGTTGTGATATGTGTTGACTGATGTGTGTTGTATTATATGTGTTGTGATATGTGTGGAGTGATGTGTGTTGTATGATACATGTTGTGTGGTATGTGTTGAGTGATGTGTGTTGTATGATATGTGTTGTGGCATGTGTTGTGTTGAGTGATGTGTGTTGTATGCTGTGTGCTGTACGATGTATGCAATATGCTTTGTGTTGTTTGCTGTATGTTGTGTGATGTGTGCTGTATCCTGTTTGATGCATATGCTGTGTGATGTATGCTGTAAGATGCGTGTCAAAGGCTGTGACATTAACTCTCGTCACTCTCCAAACTTTCATCTTCCTCACTTCCATCACTCTCTTCATCGTTCTCCTCGTCACTTCCTTCAAATTCCGGCAAGAGGTCAAAGTTCAAGACCTTGTTCCTCTCTTTATGTCTGACGCACAGCAGCACCAGAAAGACGAGGAGGTCGGCCGGATAGGTCAGAAGTAGATAGTACGCGTAAAGAAGCACTTTGGAAGGCGGTCGCTTCATTTTAACCTCCAGGCGTAGTCTGCCCCTGATGCGGCCTCCGTAGATACAGGCGTAGTGTCCAGCGTCCCAAGGCTGCAGAGGTTTGATATGGAGAGAGTTGTGCTCGTCTATGGAGACTCGGTTGCCCGTTTCATCTTTCAACCAGGGACCAACTAGAACCCTGGCCAGAGATACGTAACATATGTCGTTAATACGAGTTCACCAATGAATTTTTCATGATACATAATTGATCCTATATAATGTCAAGGACGCAGCATTAAAATATCACTGTTGCCAAATTATATATAAGCAAAATACAACAGTAATACTTTAGAAAAAAAAAAAAAAAAAAAAAATATATATATATATATATATATATATATAAGGGAAAGAACCACACAATTACTACCATATCTCTCAATACTGAAAGAGTTATCTTACTTTTTTTCTATATTTAACCAAATTAATTAATCAATTGCCACAAATTAATTAACTAAATGGTTGATTTTTTTAAATTGATTCCTGTATTGTCTTCGACAATTAACGGGGGCAACATAGAGTTTGTTTACAACTTCAAGGGCTACACACAATTCGTTGTCTACAACTATAGTGGCAATAGAAAGGCTAAACTGCCTACATATTGTGACGTTGCAGGTCAGTGTTCAGGCCTTCTATAAGCAGAAAAGATGCCTTGATAGAGAACGACATCGGACAGATAAGTTAACTAGCTTTGCCTTAGGCCAACTGTTCGCAAAGGCTCGGAGAAAACATTAGTTTACTAGGGTAATAGCAAATTTGTGATTAACGGGGGCAACATAGAGTTTGTTTACAACTTCAAGGGCTACACACAATTCGTTGTCTACAACTATAGTGGCAATAGAAAGGCTAAACTGCCTACATATTGTGACGTTTGCAGGTCAGTGTTCAGGCCTTCTATAAGCAGAAAAGATGCCTTGATAGAGAACGACATCGGACAGATAAGTTAACTAACTTTTGTGTTAATTGTTCTATCTCTGTTTATTTCTTTTGCAGCTGATGAAAACCTCGAGGCCCAAAAGTGTTTTGTTTAACTTGGTTCGGCACGGTTACATGTATGCATGTTTATTTTATTTTCTATAGAGATGTATGTAGTAGGCTCTTGGCTAGTAACTGTTAGATATATTGATACGCAAACGGTGCCCGAGGATCTAAGTCTAAGCAAGTAAAACTGTGTGTCTGTCTGTCTGGTACAATTTTTGTACAATTGTTCCTCCCACTTTACATTCTCGGATCAAGTTGAAATTTTAAACAATTACAAATTGTTGATGACACTATATGAATCAATACGAAAAATAACTAATTACTTAATCAAATGGTGGTATTTAATTAATTTTGCTTTAAAATAGAAAAAAGGGACTTATTCTTGCAGTATTGAGATTTGTTGAGAAATGTTTGTGGTTCTTCCCCTTAGATAAGATTTTTTTTAAAGATTTTTTTAAATTTTCATTTTTTTCATAATGTATTTATTAAATTAAATTAATCGTATTTGAGCTCATGGATACTTTTTATGCGCTTTATTCATTTAAAGTGTTTAATAGGGAAAAAATTGATCCGCTAAAATCTATATAGGCGTCTGAAGATAAAATGTATTCAACGAACACACAACCTGACCATAATCAATAACAATAGAACCGATTAAATTGTTATTCTTTGAATCGTGCTTGCATTTTATATATACAATTAGAATTAATTACACCTTCACACAATGATCAGCGCGATAATTGAAAGGTAAAGGTTTCTATGAGGCAGTGTTTCCCAAACTGTGTTCCGCAGAACTCAAGTGACCCTCGAGTTGGTGCAAAATCTGCTGGGATAATTAACTAGTAGGCCACCAGGTGAATAAAAAAATAAGCAAAATGTTCTGCAATACAGGGCCGGTCTTAGGCCACTGCAACCTATGCGGTCGCAGTGGGCCCAGCGCTTTCATAGGCCCCGCGCTAATTCTATGTGTAATTATTAAATTGCAAAATATATATATATATACGAAAAAGTCCTGGAAAAGTCCTGCATTTATTAAAATCTCCTGAAAACTCATAAAAATCTCCTGAAAAATTGACAAAATTGTCATTTGTGGGCGTCATTTATTACAGAAAACGCCAATCCTACGTGCGATAAAAAAGGCATTGTCAGCTTTCATGTAATAAAATGTAATAATCGGACGAATTTTCACCTAAACCGAAAATTCCAATACCTTATTTACTTTTATAGTCAATGGCATATACATATGCCATAGGTTGCAAGGCTAGTAAAGTAAAGTTAATTTGATAGCAATTATGTACATAGTAAAGAATGAATAAAATGCAAAGTCGAATTTAATTTTTTTTCTAATACAAAATCTTAATTTTCACTTATTATCCTTATTCCCACCCAGACTAGGCCCCGCGCAATCAGTTTCGCATAGGGCCCCGCATTGTCAGGACCGGCCCTGCTGCTATATACTCAGAATGTGCGAAGTGGTCCGTTGAGGAAAAAAAATTTGGGAAACACTGGAATAAGGGGTTCAAAAAAAAGCATAGAACCAAATATATAGTCCAGGGGCTATTAAAGAACTAAATATATAGTCCAGGGGCTATTAAAGAACTAAATATATAGTCCAGGGGCTATTAAAGAACTAAATATATAGTCCAGGGGCTATGAAAGAACTAAATATATAGTCCAGAGGCTATTAAAGAACTAAATATATAGTCCAGGGGCTATTAAAGAACTAAATATATAGTCCAGGGGCTATTAAAGAACTAAATATATAGTCCAGGGGCTATTAAAGAACTAAATGTTCCATTGTACCTAGACTCATTGATCCAAGCGACAGGCATGTCTACTGGGGCCTTCGGGCAACTAAAGACGATATCGTCTCCTTCCGATTCTTCGAACAGCTCCTCTCTGACTCGGTCCTGGGTTTGGCCAGAGATCAGGTCAACCACTTTGATGGTGTAATTAGTACAACTGACTTCACAGTCTTCTTCCTCCACCTCGTCAGGGCGAGACACGGCCTCTAGGATCTTGTCGTGCTCTTTAAAGAGGGAAGACCTGTGCCGTAAACAGAACTAGTTAGTGTCGTAAACAGAAACGGTTAGTGTCGTAAACGAATTGATATAAGCTGTTCAAAACACACAATGAACACACTTAAACAGATTATGAACTGAACACATGAATAGAACATTAAGATCTCATTATAATTAACTAATTCGTTTAAGAAATCAAGTACACGCAAAATTATCTTAATATCGACTTTACTCCATATTAGACTGGCTTACTAGGGAAGCAAAAGTCCCGCGTTGGAGTGCTTAAGAACTTCATTGCACTAAATAGGGTCCCCCTCCTATCATTCCTCCTTTTGAAAGAAATGAGCCACGCCACTGTAATTACAACATTCTATAGACCTACATCTACATATCTAGCTTGTAAAACCTGAACTATGAGAAGAAATCAAACAAGATCTGTTAACTCTAAGTATTTTTGTTTCTTTTTTTTTTGTTTCGTCTTTTTTGTTTGTTTGTTTTGTTTCGTTTTTGTTTTTTAGTTTTTTTACTCTTGTAAAGTCCAATAATCCCAGCTTGAGCTTGACTCATTAGAGTTGTGAGGATAATTCTTGGCCTTCGTCCTTAGAAGAACGATTAGATCAATGTCTGACCTCATTTTAAAACTTCTTTTAGCGACTTTGATGCCACACTTTTTGTGAAGCTGAATTCTCGGCCGGAAATGAAAACGTTATGTTTGGTAATTGTGTTTACTATGCCATACTTAATGTTCGTCGCCGGCCTTTCCTCATCAGCAGTGACCTGCTACTCCTGCGCGCAGACAGCTTGCTGTGTCAGACAAGTCGTTTTTGTTTCCTCCACCTTGTGTGGTCTAGAGCAGTGTTTCCCAAAGTGGGGTACGCGTACCCCCAAGGGTACGGGAAGATTTTGGAGGGGGCACACATAAGTCAAAAGTTTGGGAAACACTGGTCTTGAGTTAGGTTCTAGATCCTCCCATTATTCCAAGCCCGCCGCCTAATTACATTGTTTTGCAAGGGAGGCGGGGCTGCAACATTGTCTTGTCCCTGTTGCTAATTACCCAGGCATTAAATATTTAGTAATTGCAGGAACTTGTTTGTTCTTTGTCTGTCTTTTAGTCCTATGGTACACAACCTTTTTTTTTTAAACCTCAGTGGCAGATAAACTTTCAATACACGTAGCACTGTATCAAAGGCCAGGTAGCACTGTATCAAGAACCGGGTAGCACTGTATCATGGGCCGGGTAGCATTGTAACAAGGGCCGGGTGACACTGTAACAAGGGCCGGGTGACACTGTATGAAAGGTCAGATATGGGCCGCGGGCCTCAGTTTGGACATCACTGTTCTAAGTCTATCAATTTTCCCAATAATGCATAAAACACTGAACCATAATTTACCAATACAAAAAACAGAACCTAATAAATTGCTTATTTAGACACAAAACATTAAGCACACTTATCCCGCATGGAGGATGACCACATGCCAAAGGCGATAACTTTTGGCGATCTTAAAGGAGGATGGCGTACCAGAGGTGCCCCCCCGGTAAGCGCTATGAAGATCAACTTAGGTGCCATTTTGCCCTCACTGGCATAGAAAAAAATCATCTGGCAGCAGATGCCTTCTGAAAGACACGGAGAGTTCTTACAAAGGTCTGGGGAACACACATTTAAGACTCAGGTCAGGAACACACATTTGAGACTCAGGTCGGGAACACACATTTGAGACTCAGGTCGGGAACACACATTTGAGACTCAGGTCGGGAACACACATTTGATATTCAGGTCGGGAACACACATTTGATATTCAGGTCAGAAACACACATTTGAGACTCAGGTCGGGAATACACATTTGAGACTCAGGTCAGGAACACACATTTGAGAGTCAGGTCGAGAACACACATTTGATATTCAGGTCGGGAACACACATTGGAGACTCAGGTCGGGAACACACATTGGAGACTCAGGTCGGGAAAACACATTTGAGACTCAGGTCAGGAGCACACATTTGAGACTCAGTTTGGGAACACACATTTGAGACTCAGGTCGGGAACACACATTGAGACTCAAGTGCAGACGACGAAAACTTAAATAGACCCCGGAAGACAACAGCTTTGTCTGCACTAGATATGGCTAAATTTGTAGGTCACAACTGGATTTAAGCAGTCACGTGAAATACCCTCATCCTTAATCTTCAGAATCCAAGACATTGCCTAATAAAACATCACAACCATATTCAATTTGAACCAAAATAACTTGTATCGGTACCACATAACTATTTTAGTTCAATGCTAGAAAGAAGTGTGTCAACCATTGACTTACTTACTCACAAGGTACTCCTCCGATGTAAGAACTCAAGGTGACGTCAAAATACCAGGGTTGAGCTTTGAGAGACTCGTTCAGCTTCTTCACCGTGCACTCCCCCATGCGTCTCCTGGTTCCAATCTTACCACACACGGAGCAGGGGCTCCAACTCTTTCATTGATAAAAAAAAGGAAAGTGTGTTATCGAACATGAAAGTTGTCTTGCTTACTGAAAGTTAAAAGTTGATTATCGGACTTGAAAGTTGGCTACCAGAAATTAAACATATATATATTATGGATTAAACACTTTAATTTTTACATTCTGATAATGTCAATCTTGAATTCAAATTTTAATGATTGAAAATTTTACCAAATACATGCAATATTATGGAGGTATGTTGTCCATATAGGATAAACCGTATAGTGACGGTCGTTTAGTCTATCAATGGATCTTACGTTTATGAATGCGAGCCGAGAGCACTAATAGAACTTGTGTTGGTATTTTGTCATCCTATTGGTAATTTTGGTTAAACTTTATTTTGAATAGAACTTGTTCACCGCAACATCCAGCATGCTCAGTGCCATATGGTTCAATAACTTGTCTGTACCGTAAAGGGGGGGGGGGGGTTCTGGGAAAAGGTTTCCGCGCTTCCTTTTGAAAAGCAATTTTAAAAAAAAATAGCCTCGTGTTTTGCCACTGAGCTATTCTAGTACTGATAAAAAAAAAAGGTTTTATTAGTCTATTTTTAGTTTTAAAATTTTTGTATGTTAGTCGGGGTGCGACTGTGGTGAATTATTATTATAGATGTAGTAGGCTTTTATTTTCCATATAAAACAAAACGAATTAATTATTACTAATTGATAAACTAATTGACTATTTTGTATGGATTCGTTTGTTGTCAGTCGATACTGAATAATTTTGTTCCAGCATTCATCAGTCCCATTGCTCTAGCCCCCTCCAAAACAAAAACAAAAAAAACAAAAAATTGGGGGACAACATTCAAGAAACGTATCAAATCCAGGGAGGGATAACTTCATTCGAAATATTCATTTCACGTCAGAGAACTAAAAAGAATTGTCTCCCCTGAGCGAAATAAAAGCTGCATAAACTTAATGAAAGTTAAACATTGATTCGTTAGTTTTTATTTTATTCAAAAGTTCAGTATTGCAAAAAGTGTACACTTTTATAGCCACCCTTGTATCATTACATATATACAATGTATATCATATTTATAATTCTGAATAATAATGAACAAAACAAAACTATTAAAAGCCAAGAATATAGAGGAGCGATTGAAATGATGTGCAATATATCAATACGGGAGAGATATCAGATTTTACAAGTTCCTTGTCTCTACGCACTGACATTGTATTTCCCGTCTTACGTTTTACCTAGCTTAGAGATGATATAACTGGATTCTATTCAGGGACTACATTTCTATCATTATAAATGAGTTTGTATACCGCGAGTTATTAATATATATTATGTTCCAAAGGTAGATAGGCTTTGAAACCCACATCCATCCATTAAGAGATATGTGAGTGCTTGGTGTGTAGTGAAATAATGCAGACGTCTGATGGAACGAGATGTAATGTGATCATCCAAGTGAAGTTATGTGTTGATGTTGGTCTAAGTGAAGCTATGGTTTTGATCTAAGTGAAGTTATGGTTTGATCTAAGTGAAGTTATGTGTTGATCTAAGTGAAGTTATGTTTTGATCCAAGTGAAGTTATCTGTTGATGTTGATCTAAAAAAAATTATCTGTTGATGTTGATCTAAGGAAGTTATCTGTTGATGTAGTTAGTCGTGTATTAGTTGTTTCGGTTGCTAGTTATAGTAATAGTAGAAGCTTCCTATCTATCACTAGTTAAAACTTAGGACTCAATTCACTGAGACCTTTGAGCTTTGACCCTGTTTAACTCACCATCCAAACTGTGGTCACTACAATATTAATGTCCGGCAGCCTCTTGGGAGGCGATGACTTGGGCAGCTCTGTCATCTTCTTGCTGGTGTTCCTCTTTTCGTCCATCTCAATTAGAGTGGCCATGTCCAGTGTGGTCACCAGAACAGCGCTGATGTCCGAAGCCAACAGGACGTCCACGTGGTAGAGAAACTGGAGACTGGACTCTGGCTGTACGACACAAATGTAATTTGATGAGTGAGACACAATTTTAGGTTAAGGATGTGTCAGACACACTATCTTATCCGAGCAATGTGTTATGTATACTAATTTAGTTCACTGGTGTGTCCGTTTCAATATTTAAGCAAATAATATGTCGGACACACTATTTTAGCCCCCCCCCCTCCTATGTGTCGGACGCACTATTTTTGTCAAAAGATGTGACGGTCCCACTCAAAACAACAGTGTCGGACGCAGTGTGCTACAAAAGGTGTATGATATGCGAATGACTCTGGACACACAGTTTCAGAGTCTCACACGACTGAATCAGTAGACTACATTTCCCTGCGAGTGTAAGTGAAGCTCACATATCTTTTCAACAGCTTGCCCGACACATACCAATGTTACTAATGTTATTGTCAGACTTAGAATATAAATTAGTTCACGAGTGTAATATATCAGTTTTAGAACCCCTGTAATATCTGGTGACTAGTAGTCACCGAACTATTCCGTGCAGTTAGCACGAAATTTTTCCTGGTCGGGGACTGACCACGAGGTAACCACCTCAGTTGATCTTGGGCTCTCGTAGAGAGAGGAATAATATGGATATCTTGTCCAGTGTAGAAATGTATAGATATTAAGGTTGATTTTTGGATTCCTGAGAGCAAGGAGCATGTGTGATATCTAAAGTATTCTATTGGATTCTAATGTACAATGTTTTGTGTATATTTCTTGATGGCTGGACTTGCCAATATCTTTTATGAATTATATTTTATGTGAATAAAATCCATGTCTGCTGACCTAGAGTCTATTAATAATTCTAAATGTTGTGGTCGTAGCATTCAGCATGTTAATGTTCTCACGCACCAGCAAATTAAGTGCGTGTGAGAAAGTATTTGGTTAAGAAAACAAAGAATATTATAGTAGTACCAGTACAACACACAGAGACATTCGCGTCATCACGCCTACAACCAGAACTAGGCTGTGACAACGAGGTTACTTTTACACCCCACACTTTTGAGACCTCGGAGCTCTATAGGAGGCAATTAAGGCTCCTGGAACATATGCACCAAAGACGTCTTCGTTCCTTAGAAGGCATACAGGACTACCATACAAATAGCCATGTTCTGTGGACAGTTAAAAGCACTAATTACCATTCAACAGCTGTGCTGGATCGGAAACCTATCCCGCATTTCCACATATCCATTTATGACGATCATTTATGGCGATCTTAAAGGAAGGCGGCGTAACAGAGGGGCCCTCTCTCCCCCTCTCCCTTTAAGCTCTATATATAGAAACCCATGCGTCATTTCCCCCGTTCTGGCATAGAGGAAAGCAGATAGTCTCTGAAAAAGACAGCCGGAAAGTTCTCACGAAGACGCGGGACCCACATTTGAGACCCAAAGAAAATCCCTTGTATGCACGACAGGGAAGGTGAAGAGAAAACTTAAAATAGACCCCCCGGCGGACAACGACTTTGCATTACGTGTAGTAAAATATTCAGGTCACAGCAGGGTTTGCGTGGTTACTTTAAATGCTGCCATCACCCTAGACCGAGATGGAAGACATTGCCTACACAAGTTTTTTGCTGGGTGTCTTGTCTAAGTTCTCGTTCCTACCTTGACGCCGGAATCCATTTTGTTTTAACAATACAGATAATCTAAATGAAACATAGTTTCGCTCTGTATTCAGCATTCTCTTCTGCAAGCTACTTTTTGGTCGAGGCATGTTCCTAATTGTGACAACAATCAACACCCAAGCAATTAGCTTTTCTCTTAATTGTCAAATCCCGGATCACAAAGGGGACAAAAAAAAAAGATGCCAGGACGGAATACGTAATTAGTGATGTGCACATGAGAGTGTGCGTGAGTGGGTTGTAATGTCCATGTCTTTACAGTTCTAGACTGACTTCTTGACTCGACTAGCTAATTGGACTTCCGTAACATGGGTCGGGTCAAAATAATAATCTGAGACGAGCTGTGTTGGGGTTTCTACATGGGGTGGTTCTTCTCAGAGTTTTGTCTTTATGTAAAGCCAGACTGGCGATTGGGCAACGTACGCGCTAAACATACAGGAAGCGAATTATTCATAAAGTATGAATTCATTGGCATGGAACAAATCATAGGACTAACACACGCATAGACACACACACATACACACACACATATATAAATACTCACATGCACCAATATAGACGAACTCTTACAAATGTCTAAGGACTGAAACTGATGTCGTAAAATTTGTATTAATGTTTTTTTTATCTGCTTTTATCCGATGTCGTAACAGTTTGTTCATAACTACCTAACGTCATAGCCTTGCGTCACCATCTGAATGCATAACATTATTTTTTTTTGGTACTAACTAAATAGTTTCTTGACTATCTGATGTCGAAATATATCTATGCGCCCCTATCTTATACAAATGGTATAGTACACTTTAGAAAAGTAGATATGATGTAATTATGGGTCTATTCTAAACTTACCCCATGTATACATTAGGACAATACTAATGCTTTACTAACAAATTACGCCATAAAATAAAGTGCGAATTATTGAGAGATGAATCGTTAGTAACATAGTTTACTGCCAAGAACAAAGCAGCAGCCCATTGAAGAAGTTATCACTTCAGAGACGCTGGAGATAGATAGGCCAGAACCTTTGCTAGCCCCCACGTTTAAAACAAAAAGTAAAGTTCCTCTTTCAGACCTTGTGGTCTATAGGGAATATCATGCAAAGGTCATCTGTTTTGTGGTTAACGAGGGTGTCATGTGGCCAGCGCAACGACCAACCGCCTTTACTTTTCCCCAACTAACGTAAGGTAGCCATTAGAGCTGGGTGGACTGAGAGGCGCCCGAAGATCGCGAAATTGAAAATCCCAGTCTATACGAGGATTCGAACCTCGGTCCTCGATTCGGAAGCCAAGCGCTTTACCGCTCAACCACCGCGCCTCCGGCCCTCACATTTAACTCCCAAAGAAAGAGAAAGAGTACCAGAGATTACATGGCGCTAATATTTTGGAAGCAGATGGGCAAGACATGGGGACAGTGCGGAGTGACTCCCACAGACTGGAACCGAGACGCCCGGAGCAATAAAACGTAATTAATTAATTACCAGTATTGTTTTTTTTAATTTGATTTCTATTTTGTCATCGGCAATGTACAACACAACCAAGTTTCAACTTGATCATAGCATTAGATGTGGGAGAGAAAAAAAACGCGTTTAAAGGTTCCTGCCTGACAGACGGAGCTTTGTACAAATTTGAATTAATCCAATGCTTTACATAAAACGGAACTGCGTCAACGGCCTTCACCTTGATAAACTTGTGAATATCTTCGTCCGTCATCTTGGGCTTGAAGTATTCGTCTTTCCTGGTGGTGTCACGGCAGAAGTAAGTCCCGGCGTCCTTGATATAGGAGTGCCTGATCACTAGGGTGTGGCTGTCGGTCACAAACACGCGGTTCTCTTCCGGGTCATCGTGCATGTCTAATTCCACCTCACGCACCTGTCTTGAGAGCAACAAAAACCATTAAGACACCTAGAAACATACACACATGAACACATTATGGTCTTCCCCAGTCCCGAAGTGACTATGGGTGAGCTATAGAAATGAGATGAATGCCTGGGCATTTACTATAACGGAACGAAATCTCCCACAAAGCAGTTCCCTCCCTCCACTGCTGCTGATGTATCCAAAGAAACAGTAAGCGCCGATACAGTTTGGCAGACCCGAGAACGCTATTCTGCCTCAACGTGGCACGCGGGTGGAAACGATCTCTAGACGAAGAGATTAGGCTAAATTGACTAAATGAATAGCAAAACAAAACTCTTGTGGGAATGTCCACGGGAATGTGAGAGCTTTACCATTGCACGGTGCAGAGTTGAAAGAGAGCTTCGACCACCCTGTCGATAATCCATGCGCCGTTCCTCAAGGGACCGTTACACTAATGACGAGTGCTGCACGGTTAGCTTAGTAAAACATAGAAAGATTGCGGGGGGTTTCGGGTGTGCTCGACCTTAGGCCATGTATTCTAGTCAAGACGCTCGGAGTGCCAGATACATCGGAAATAGCAATGTTTTTCGCAGACATTGACTTGGACCTCTTCCAGACAGAATGATGTGTTCAAGCAGGCTTACACGCCTAGAGTTCGAAGAGTCATCGGCTCAACTCTTTTGACAATCCCACAGTTCTGCCAGAGTAAAGCATTGTGTGCTGCTAATCACCTAAGGGTCACAGGCTCCTGTTTTTGTTTCCTCAGGGTTCACTCCCAAAGCCTTTCCAGTGTTTGGTTATAGCTACAAGGCAGCAGTGGTTCGAATTCGGAGTTTTCTTTCTCCTAGGTTTGTAGCCAGTCAAGACAAACGAGCCCCTCCTGCCCGAAGCTTACTGGTTTAGACACCAGTTACTCGCGTTCGCCCCTTCTCTTAGTGAAAACAGTTCCGCCGGACCCAACATTGGAAGCACACATGAAAGCCAGGAGTTGGACTGATTGTCAGAGTCTATTAGAGACTCTTGTCATTGGAAGCATTTTATATGTAGTGGGGAGATTACATCCATTACCAGTTCCGGCAATAAAAAACCTTACGGAATAAACAAATACACACAAAAACTCACACACACACACATGCTCTCGTACCATTGACAAACGCCTCCTCGCAAAAGGCCTACCGATCACGCCAACACACAATCTACTCACCACACAAGCTACACACCACACAAACACCACACAAGCACACACACCTTGTAATATTTGCCTTGCTTTTTCCTGGCCAGCTTGTACCAGATCTTCTGCTGGCGAAGTACGTCTCTCTCATCTTCTGTCTGAGCTTTACCTGGCAAACATTCGAGATCCATTGTTATTAACACTTGTAGATCTAGATTCTAGATGAAGGTATCCAGTTATAGAGACTGTAAAGTAAAGTAAGCATAGGCCTACTCCTTTCATGCCTTGCGATGTATACGGTAAATGATGTAAATGGCCGACGGCTAACGTGGGTGTCTTGTGGCCAGCCCAACGACCAACCAACTTTAGTATCCCAGGCTTATGTCAGCTACCCATCAGAGTTAGATGAACTAAAATGTTACGAAATTTAAAATCCCAGTCTTCACCCAGATTCGAACTCGGGACCTATCGGTTCGTAAGCCAAGCACTTTACCACTCAGACACCACACTCCGTACAGATTTTCTGTCACTAAGATTAAACTTGACGTTGATTGATGCCTTTTCCTTTCTCGTTATTGATTTATAAACCTCTTTTTTTTTTTAAGGAATGAAAATCTAGACAGAGGGTATTCAAATTACTTTTGCGTGAACTTTGAACTTTGATCTTCAGACATAGGCAATCTTATTCCTCGCAGGGGCATTCAAGTATCCACCGTTTGAGTTTAGTTTCGCAATATTGCCACAACAAGCTAACAATCACAAGCTTAGGATTTTCTCAATCAAAGTTTAATATACAAAGTAGTAGAAATAATAGTAACAATTATTTATAATCCCCAAATGCATTCGTTATATAATTATATCGGAGGCGCTGTGGCTGAGCGGTAAAGCGCTTAGCTTCTGAACCTGGTTTGAATCCTGGTGAAGGCTGGGATATTTAATTTCGAGATCTTTGAGTCCACCCAGCTCTAATGGGTACCTGACATTAGTCGGGGAAAACTAAAGGTGGCTGATCGTTGTGCTGGCCAAATGACACCCCCGTTAACCGTAGGCCGGAGAAACAGATGACCTTTATATCATCTGCCCTATAGATTGAACTCAAGAATATAACAATAGTCAAGCTTTAAACAAGCGAAATGTTAAAAAATACTTTAGAAAAACAACAACAAAAAAGATTTAAGGGAAAGAAGTGTACAGAACTGCCATATCTCAATTCTGTAAGATTTATTTCCCTTTCCTTTATCAAACAAAATTAATTAATTACGACTTTAAAATTGGTTCATGCTTTGTTAGCGACAGTGAATATTTGTGCAAGGTTTCAACTTGATCCGAGAATGAAAAGTTGGAGAACTAACGTGTACAAAATGTGAAGAAGACAGACAGACAGCCGAAGTGAGTTGATACAAGATTTGTACAACTACAGTGAAATTGAACAAATTCAACTAAGTTAGATAAATGTTCATTCATTCAACACTCAAACATTTCAATGCAGGCTTAATAGAAGTTCGCCTTTTTATTTAATAATTTAATCGTCGAGGGAAACAAAAGTGCTTCTGTGAGCTTGTCTGGTATCTTTTTTTTTTTGTATTGAAAAGAGATAAAACTCGACCATTTAAATTTGGCCCAACAATGTTGCTATAGTAACTGTAATATATTCAGTAATTTAACGTTTATATAGGTAAGTTTTTAGGCGGATCCTACATATAGGTCAGTGTCTATTGTTATACCTAATTGTATTTCTAACGTAGCAATGAAGGACTTCAACAAATAAATCCATTAGCGTTATGTTAGTCATAGGTCAAAACGAAACAGAGGAAACAAAATATTTAGGTCATTTACGATTAGATAGTGCTACTTAGGTATGAATCTACGGAGTCATGCAATTTTCCTGCTCCCCGAACAGACATACACCGGATCAAAAGGCATACACCAGACCAAGGGACATACAGCAGACCAAAGGGCATACACAAGACCAAGGGTCATACAACAGACCAAAGGGCATACACAAGACCAAGGGACATACAACAGACCAAAAGGCATACACCAGACCAAGGGTCATACACCAGATCAAAAGGCATACACAAGACCAAGGGACATACACCAGACCAAGGGACATACACCAGATCAAAAGGCATACACAAGACCAAGGGGCATACACAAGACTAATGGGCATGCACAAGACCAAAGGGCATACACAAGACCAAAGGGCATACACAAGACCAAGGGGCATACACAAGACCAAAGGGCATACACAAGACCAAGGGACATACACCAGATCAAAAGGCATACACAAGACCAAGGGGCATACACAAGACCAAGGGGCATACACAAGACCAAAGGGCATACACAAGACCAAAGGGCATACACAAGACCAAAGGGAATACACAAGACCAAAGGGAATACACAAGACCAAGGGACATACACAAGACCAAAAGGGCATACACATTACCAAGGGGCATACACCAGAGTAACGGGACATGCAGCAGATCAAAGGGCATACAACTACTCGCTTTCGATTGGATCCCACCGTTTATTATATGTTGTTCAGTCCTATAGATTTTTTTTCATGTGACAGTAGAGATTCATTCATTCCTTTTCTGGAGCAAAATTACCGCACATATACGATGCAGGTAAAAGTGACATTAGCTTCGCTTATGAAATATATTTTTAAAACAAGATAAATAAGGTATCGCTTATTTTAATAAACGAAGTTATTTGTATGTAAATTTAGCAAATTCAGATTTAGTAATTTGTTCCTAATGTCTAGCCCAGGGCGACTTAAGGGCCAGCACTTCAGACACTGAAAAGTGAACGGTATTAGTGATATGGTAGGTGAACTTAAAGACGTCCCCACGACTGAAGCAGTAGTAATAATGCATTGCAAAAAACAATAACATAACTTACAAATACAACTCAGACATAAAGATAAAGGCGCATTTCTTAGTCGAGATGATAGGACGAAAGCTTATGGGTCTAACTTATCGTTTCCTAATTTCATTTGTGCATAGAACGGGTTGTCTGAATCAGCCAGGAAAACTAATGACTCAATAGAGTTCCTTTTTTAACTTTAAAAAAAAAAATTAGATAAGATTTTTAAGGAGCTTAATTTAGTCAGATTGGGTTCAAATGTCTAAGCATTCTCAGCAAAGCGAAAAAAGGCTAAAACTAAGACTAAGACTAAGGCTAAGACTAAGACTAAGACTGCGTTATTGATCCTTATGGAAATTTGCTGTGATGACAAGGGACTCTGTTCTCAGATAAAGACCATGCAACAGAAACATACACATCAATAGAACAGACACAACATAAAGAGTTCATTCAGCGACTACACACAGGCATCTTGGTCCTTTTTCATATTTCCTGATCAACGAGTGGATCAAATGACTTGTGATAGCTCATACCTACATTCACTAAACGTTTGTTGAGCGACGAGAAACTTAACTGTTTTTAAAAAAACACAGGAGAATTTCAAACTAAGGTGTGTTTTATAAATCCACCCTAGTACAGCTACAAGTAAGATGACATGTTTACATTTTGAGCCAATCGCCTTTGGCCACATCATCAATTCTGTCAATCACATTGGTTCAGATTTCAACAGAAACATTTTAAGGATTACTTTTTGATGAGTGTCAATACGCTGTTCATAATTGGTTCGCTGGTTCAGTGAAGCAGGATGGGCCAGGAAGATCAGGGCGCGAGGCGACACGTTACACACTGCATGCATGTGAGCTTGATTATATGTTGTGTTCTGTGACTCAGTGCATGATAGACTCAACACAAGTTGAAAAAAAAATGACGCCAGCGGAAAGGTTCGTCACCCGACTGATATCGTGAGAGGATGTGAAACGAGTAGATCTACTCAATGGACAAAATGATTAAAGTATTTAACACCAAAGGGGGGAGGGTAGGTCAGATGATTGTCCGTTTACCTGATTCTGGCCTGTTTTCAATAGTTAATAGTGACCACTAGTTAACGTGTTTTTTTCCCAACCCTATCGTAAGTCAGACATTGAAGCTGGTTAAACCCAAGGACTTTAGCTGAGACCTTCAATCCAAGTATTTAAAAGAATGTGTCTGGAACTGGAAGTTAACCTCTTAGCCTCTAGATCGCTGCTTTTATTTACAGGCGCCATAACAGTAGTTTGTAGAAGTACTAAAAATGGTTAGAAACGTGGAAAATATAGAAACTTAAGTCCCTTTGAGACCAAGTGATCCAATGTTGTGTGGGTCTTCTCAGTCTAGGCCTTAAACTAAAGCTAGATTACCTAGATACCCACCTAGAGCCAAGTTAAGGTAAAAGTCCAGACATCAAATCACCAAAACTAACCCAGCTGCCTCTACTGCTAACAAATGACAAAGAGTGAGACCTTTTGAAAGTTAGCTTTACGTCAAAATAAATATAAGCCAAGCTACGGCAAATTTAGTCTCTCTCTCTTCCTTTCTTTCTTTCTTTCTCGCTCTTTCTTTTTTCTCTCTCTTTAACTCTCTTTATTCTTTCTCTATTCTCTCTCTCTTATTTTTTTAATAACAACCAACCAAATTCACTGATTTATTTCACTCTTAAGTGTTTGGAATTGAGTGTGTATGTGTTGGTTTTATGGGAAATTCATTGTTCATCGAAAAGGGAAAAAACAAAAAAAACTTGCTTTGTATTCGAGCTTCTTATTTACGCCTAGTGAAACATCAAGATCTGGATGGTAATGTAATCTGGGCAGCCTCAATAGATCTATATCGGAGGTGTTTTGTAATAGTTGTGTTTGTCATACGTGTATTTCTGGGTAGCACCCGTTTCTTGTTACTTCCTTTAAATTTTAAACCGTTGCGTCATGAATCTTTGAAATGGTGTGGGGCTCTTTGTTTAGAGATTATCTTTTCCTATTAAATAAATACTAGAAGTAACCGTACTTAGTCTAGTAAATGTTCACCTCCAACTCAACTCTACTTACTCCGAGTTCAGCGTTAGGTTGATTTCTAGTAATTTTTTGTTGGTTATTTTTATTATTATTATTGATTCTTGCCGGGTAAAATAAATAATTGTGCAAAATTTCAGTTTGATCCGACATTGGGTGTCGACGAAATAACGTGTACAAACTTTTTACCAGCGCTTTGTAAAAAAAAAAAAAAAGATAATCAAGTCCTATCCGCCATGTAAATTGGAGAAATTAAACTCTCTCATTGATTTAGCTGATTCGAGCATTCTTTTTCATGCTCTAATAGCACTAAAGGAAAAAGAAAGAGCACTTATATAAATTTGTTCTACTATCTGGAATAAGAAATATGCCTTTATCACCGTGTCTTCTTGAGTATTTGATTAGGCTGTGTTTTCAAGTCACATTCCGCTCTCAAATTATCATCCTGCTGGACGCCCAATCAGATTCTTGAGAGCCATACCACATGGCCCAAACGCACGAACTATTCTCTCTACGTCACAGCACGTGCGTTATTTAGCTCTTAGATCTGCAGTCTCTCGTTATTTAGACTGACCTTGGTCTGTTTAAACTTCACATACATAAAATATTAAGCTGTCTAGGTCTCGACCTGTGTCTGAGGGGGGTCATCTACCAAAGGGAGTTAATAATGTCGTCACAAAAGAAAAATATTTTTACTAGGAATAAGAAGAAGGGAAGGGGAGGCAACAACTTGATTGATTCATTAATTCGGAAAAGCAAACTGTAAAAAAATCATTTTTAAAAATACAAACTAATTAAAACTATAAAAGAATGAATAAAAATATATGGGCTAATTTTGCGGAACAATTTCTTTAAGGATGCAAAGAAAAGAAGGACAAAAAAAGAATAAAGACTATACCTCCATTTACAAATTAAAATATAATTTTTTAAAAAATTGTTAAATAATTATCTCCCTTACATGTCTAAACCTAGTGTCGACACCTTCAGATGCATGTGTGATTTTTATTGATATTATGATATTATCATTATATATTGACATTTAGCTCTAATGCTAGACCTAGACTTCCGATTTAGAAGGTTATTTATTTGTATTTGTCTAGATCTAGATCTAGATTCTAGATGTAATCTATATTAGCAAAGCTTAGATATTCTTTCAATGAAATTAACGCAATTTAAAATTTACTCTTGTTATCGTATAATTTCGGAACACTATGGCTGACTACATTTTTTTTTCCTTAGTCTAATCAAGCCAAATTAAATTTATTAATTTTTTACTTTGAAAAAGTATAACGGTCAAACCAGAGTTTTCCCCATATGGCCAACGAGCTAGTAGGCCTGATTCTTTTCTTAGCAATATACATCAACAGTTAAATTTCTAGAAAAATCGTAAGAGCCGTTTTTAGGATCAGCTCCCAGCCACCCACCAAGATTCCTCCACGAAGAAGTCACCTGAATAGAGGCATTGTAATGAAGCTGAAGTATAAATTATTAAGCAGGAAGGAATGGCATATTTTGTATTCCTTTTGATAAATCGATTTAAACCTCAGAAATAATGTTAAAGACATAGTTATCGTAAGTAAAAGTCCGTTTTCTTTATCAAGGGCTTAGAGTCGCCATTTTTTTTTTACTTTATTTGCTACACACCCTTCACACACGCAATCCTGCAGGCGGTGACTAGTGCTAACAAATGTCCACAAAGTTTCTAATAATATAGATGTGTATTAATCTTTTCTCAAAAGATTATTTCCCCTTATCTTAAGATTTAATCCACTCTTTTTGTCCAGAAGTTCACAACCTTGCCACCAGTTCCCTATACGAAAAAGCTGCATTAATTATATAAGTAACAAATGTACATTTAAAAAAAGAACTTAAAGGAGTGTTTATTGAGTTATTTATTTTTGTTTACAATAAAATTTTAAAAAATTAATGACTTTAACAAGGTGGGTGAGATTTTATTCGACGAGCAGAAATTTCGAGTCGGTTTTTTAGTGATCCCTGAAAGGGGAATATTGCCAACTCGGTCACACTAATAAAGTGATGTCATTTAGTGTTACACCTGCCTGCCAACTCGTCACTGTCACACTAATAACGTGATATCATTTAGTGTTACACCTGCCTGCCAACTCGTCACTGTCACAATAATAAAGTGATGTCATTTGTTGTTACACCTGCCTCCAACCTGCCAACTCGTCACTGTCACACTAATAACGTGATGTCAGTTAGTGTTACACCTGCATGACAACTCGTCACTGTCACAATAATAAAGTGATGTCATTTAGTGTTACACCTGCCTGCCAACTCGTCACTGTCACAATAATAAAGTGATGTCATTTGGTGTTACACCTGCCTGCCAACTCGGTCACACTAATAAAGTGATGTCATTTAGTGTTACACCTGCCTGCCAACTCGTCACTGTCACACTAATAAAGTGATGTCATTTGTTGTTACACCTGCCTGCCAACTCGTCAATGTCACACTAATAAGTGATGTCATTTGGCGTTACACCTGCCTGCCAACTCGGTCACACTAATAAAGTGATGTCATTTGTGTTCATGCTGCCAATCTCACTGTCACACAAAAAGTGATGCATTTGTGTAACTAAATCGCACTGTCACACAAAGTGATTCTTTGTGTACCTTAACTCGCATGTCACAAAAAGTGATGCATTTGTGTACACTAACTCGTCACTTCACACAAAAAGTGATGTCATTTGGTACACTAACTCGTCACTGTCAAAAAAGTATGTCATTTGGTACACTTAAACTCGTCACTGTCACACAAAAAGTGATGTCATTTGTGTACACTAACTCGCATGTCACACAAAAGTGATGTCATTTGGGTAACCCTGCCAACCGTACACAACAAATGATGCTTTGGTGTCACCTTAACTCCACTGTCACACAAAGTGATTCATTTTTTACACCCTGTATCTCACTGTCACACAAAAAGTGATGTCATTTGGTACACTAACTCGTCACTGTCACACAAAAGTGATGTCTTTGTCATCACTGTCACACTAATAAGTAATGCCATTTAGTGTTAAAAATTGTCTGCCAACTCGTCACTGTCACACTAATAACGTGATATCATTTAGTGTTACGCCTGCCTGACAACACGTCACTGTCACAATAATAAAGTGATGTCATTTGTTGTTACACCTGCCTGCCAACTCGTCACTGTCACACCAATAAAGTGATGTCATTTGTCGTTACACCTGCCTGCCAACTCGTCACTGTCACACTAATAACGTGATGTCATTTGTCGTTACACCTGCCTGCCAACTCGTCACTGTCACACTAATAAAGTGATGTCATTTGTTGTTACACCTGCCTGCCAACTCGTCAATGTCACACTTATAAAGTGATGTCATTTGGCGTTACACCTGCCTGCCAACTCGGTTACACTAACAAAGTGATGTCATTTGGTGTTTCACCTGCCTGCCAACTCGTCACTGTCACACTAATAACGTGATATCATTTAGTGTAACGTCTGCCTGCCAACTCGTCACTGTCACAATAATAAAGTGATTTCATTTGTTGTTACACCTGCCTGCCAACTCGTCACTGTCACACCAATAAAGTGATGTCATTTGTCGTTACACCTGCCTGCCAACTCGTCACTGTCACACTAATAACGTGATGTCATTTGCCGTAACACCTGCCTACCAACTCGTCACTGTCACACTAATAAAGTGATGTCATTTTTTGTTACACCTGCCTGCCAACTTGTCAATGTCACACTAATAAAGTGATGTCATTTGGCGTTACACTTGCCTGCCAACTCGGTTACACTAACAAAGTGATGTCATTTGGTGTTCACCTGCCTGCCAACTCGTCACTGTCACACTAATAAAGTGATGCCATTTAGTGTTAAAAATTGTCTGCCAACTCGTCACTGTCACACTAATAACGTGATATCATTTAGTGTTACGCCTGCCTGACAACTCGTCACTGTCACAATAATAAAGTGATTTCATTTGTTGTTACACCTGCCTGCCAACTCGTCAATGTCACACTAATAAAGTGATGTCATTTGGTGTTTCACATGCCTGCCAACTCGTCACTGTCACACTAATAAAGTGATGCCATTTAGTGTTAAAAATTGTCTGCCAACTCGTCACTGTCACACTAATAAAGTGATGTCATTTAGTGCTACAAAGTCTGCCAACCTGTCACACTTAAACTCGTCACTGTCACACCAACAAAGTGATGCCATTTGGTGTCACACATAAACTCGCCACTGTCACACCAACAGAGTGATGTCCTTTGGTGTCACACTTAAACTCGCCACTGTCACACTAATAAAGTGATGTCATTTGGTGTCACACTTAAACTCGACACTATCACACCAACAAAGTGATGTCATTTGGTGTCACACTTAAACTCGTCACTGTCACACCAACAAAGTGATGTCATTTGGTGTCACACTAGCCTGCCAATACTTCACTGTCAAACCAACAAAGTGATGCCCTTTGGTGTCACACTTAAACTCGCCACTGTCACACCAACAAAGTGATGTCATTTGGTGTTACACTAACCTGTCCGTACTTCACTGCCATACCAACAAAGTGATGTCATTTGGTGTCACACTTAAACTCGTCACTGTCACACCAACAAAGTGATGTCATTTGGTGTCACACTTAAACTCGCCACTGTCACACCAACAGAGTGATGTCATTTGGTGTCACACTTAAACTCGTCACACCAACAGAGTGATGTCATTTGCTGTCACACCTACCTGCCAACTCGTCACTGTCACAGTAGTGACACGTCATTCGGACCTCCTCCAGTTCCTCCACCATGACCACCGTGTGGACCGCTTGACCAAGTCGGACTCTTCCGTCCCGGACAGTGGATGCCACCTGCTCCTGAACCTTGAAACACTCGGCCCCGTGTCGGGCGTAGTTGTCGTTGGGTTCCGCATCTCTCTTCTCCCTTAACAAAGCTGTAAATATCACGTGATTTTTTTGTTTAAATGTAATGGAAGAGGTTGGATATTAGACACACGCTATAACTTTCCTTGGGGCTGCGAAGCCACGGGAAATACTGTATTCCTCATTAATTATCGGACTCGAAGACAAGCCTTATTATTATTATTATTATTATATAACAGTTGCGGATGTAGTGTTATCCCGAGAGAAGATTAAAATTGGCAGCTCTGGTAACAAGGCGTTTGATCGTCTTGAGATGCCAAATAGTGAGCTTCAATAGCATAGCAATGATGCCTGCTATTGGGATTTGTCTATTCAAATTTTTTTTAAAGTTAGATAAAGTCTGGAATTTTTTTTAAAAAAAGGAGACTACTAATAGAACTCGAGTCGAGTTTGCAAAGCGCTTAAAGGGAGCTCGGAAACTTGTAAGCCCCCCCCCCCGTATTCAGAAGAGATTTGTCTATAGTGCACTGAGCATTTTATATGGAAGCTATGAAAAGCTACTTTAAATATTGTTTCTATTTAGCAAATTTCCATTTCGCCATCTTGTGGTTAGCAGCCCATATCGAATGTGTACTGTATTTAAAAAATAGTGGTGAAGGTCCTGCATTGACCATTCGCGTATTCAACTTCTCATTTAACTATCCCTTGGTATTTAAGGGCCATTGTGGCAGCACACATGATCTGTCGACCGTCTGTCATTCTGTCTTATACCTTGACTAGAAACTCTTTCGATGACAGGCCCGTAATTCTTTGATGTCTTCCCATCACATGTTCTCTCTCCTTTTGTTTTTCCCTGCAAAAGGTCTTTGCGAGCCCTCAGGGGCGTAGCTAGGAATTTTTGTCATCGTTTCGGGGCCCGGGGGGGGGGGCTTTACCTCTTTGGTGGCCCCCTGCATTTTGCGTAATATTTAATTTTTAATGTAAAAAACTTTCGTTTAGGGGGCCCCCTCAAGTGAGGGCCTGGTGGATTTTCAAATTCTCCCCCCCCCTAGCTACGCCACTGCCTGAGGATCTCAATGTGGTCATACAGCTTTAGTTTGCGTTTTTCTTTTTGTTGGTGTTGTTGTTGTTGTTGTTGTTGTTTTACATTGGTCTGACTCTGCAGGTAATCGAGGATGGGGGAGGCCAATTTTAATTGTGATCCTGTTTCGCGAATTACTTTACTTAAAAAGATCGGTGACTGTCAAATAAAAAAAAAGATCCTGCACAGTATACAGTATACCATACTAGGAATAAAAATACTTGAATTCTGTCAGCAGCTACTTTGTAATAGATTGAAACGAATCCAAGGAAGGTAACAAAGATGGGTCAAGGTAAGAAAGATGGGTCAAGGTAACAAAGATGGGTCAAGATAATATAGATGGGTCGAGGTAACATAGATGGGTCAAGGTAACATAGATGGGTTAAGGTAACAGATGGGTCAAGGTAACAAAGATGGGTCAAGGTAACAAAGATGGGTCAAGGTAACAAAGATGACTGATGTTATTAGATGTGATGAAAGATGTGAGGTGATCACCATAAACATAAGTCTTGGTGATCAGGTCTTCTAGCTCTGGTCAACATGGCTCACTGGCGCCGCCTACGTCTTCGCTTTTCTCAAGGCCTCTCCAGGGCTCACTATCTCGCCACTAACACAGTCCATGCCGCTCACTTCTGGTTGTCTCAATAAAGGGCAGAGTTGTGTTTACTGAAGGCCTAAAGGCAGCACGGAAAACCTTCTCCCAGATACCCTTTCCCCACAAATGAGATTGGACCATAGCGCTCTGAGCATGCTATAAGCATGAAAGTAGCGCTATATAAAAGCTATATTTTATTTATGATATTTAGCTTAAGACATTTTAAAAACGTCTAATTTTTTTTACCTCTATAACTGAGTTGGAGTTGGCAATACTATTTAAACAGAACAGAAATAGATATTTATAAGAAATGTAAAGAGATAATTATATCGATCATTTTGTACTTGAAACCCGAGACTTCTTTCGTATAAAAAGATTGAGATGGCGTAACATTAAAAAAGCATTTACTAGTTCTGATTAATTACCTGTGTCAGTGCTGGTGTCATTGACAACATCAAACACTGAGCTGTCTTTGTCTTTATCTGTCCAGAATTCCTGACTTATGACATCCAAGCTGGAGTCCCATGACATGACAAATCGGAAAGTTCCGTTGATCTCTCGACTGACAACTTGGAGGGAGAAAATTGAGAGTGAGATATCCATGACTTGTATAGAAAGATCTTTCTGTTTATGGAGATTTTATTTAATGTGGATTTTTTTTGAAACGAGTGGAAACTGTCACATGAAAAATGATGCATAGCTTTTGTTTGAAACGGGTAGGTTTAAAATTATGTGGGTGTAAATAAATGTAATGTGTTAAGTACTGTAGTGTGTTACGTAACGTACGCATGGCCGGATTTAGGTATGCGGAGGCCCCAGAGCAGATGTTGTTTTTTTTTTGTGGATGCCCCTTCACCTTTTCCAAAGCTTTAATAGAAATCCACTGTTTAATACTTATTAATAATCATACTGATATCTAATACCAAACCACATTGTAGATGAATAAAATGTAGTGCTTTTAAATTGTATCTAGTTTTCGTACTTTTCCTAGTTACAATTATTTTATATAAAATTTTAGTTATAAAAAAATGTATATTTTGTATGTTTTTTGAGTTTGTGGAGAGTAAGACAATGAGTGACCAACTGCCGTAAATACAAAACTGCCGTAGATACAAAACTGCCGTAGATACAAAACTGCGTAGATACAAAACTGCCGTAGATACAAAACTGCCGTAGATACAAAACTGCGTAGATACAAAACTGCCGTAGATACAAAACTGCCGTAGATACAAAACTGCGTAGATACAAAACTGCGTAGATACAAAACTGCCGTAGATACAAAACTGCCGTAGATACAAAACTGCGTAGATACAAAACTGCGTAGATACAAAACTGCCGTAGATACAAAACTGCATTTCTATATTACGAGGAAGCGGACACGTCTTCTCGCCATTTGCATCCGTTACATCACTTCTAGGTCCTCTCTGATGAATCACGTCAATGTTGCAATAATGATAAATATCGAAAACCAGTGTTGAAACGACTGCCTTACGTTGGTGCAGGAATGCATCTACCTGAGATCAGCCATCGCCAGCAGTCTAAATTTAGACTTTGAAGTGACAAAAGAATAAAAATTAGAAAAGCTTCTACAGCAAATGGTTGTCAATAGTAAGATTCAAGACATTGTGGGTGAAGAATGCGGGGGGGGGGGGGGAAGTACGAAATGACTTTTAAAATCCATTTTATGGAGGTCACCCCTTTCTGTATTCCCCGGGGCTGTAGCCCAATCGTGAATACATGAATATTCATAGAATGGTAAAGTAACGTAGTGTATAAAGTAATGTAGTAGGTAGAGTTTGTTTTACTAGTTTCCTGAGTTACTTCGGATTCTGAAGATACTTAAATCTTAGCCCCGCCCCCTCCCCACCTCCCAGAAAAAATGTAACAATTGAAAACATTATCGAACTATTCAATTTATTATTGATAATTTAGTAAACATTTTTTATAAAAAAAGAAAATATATCTAGATATAGGTGTAAATTATGAATTATCCCCCTTTGATAAGCTTTGTTGTTGTATTTTATTTAAAGTATTGTTTTATTTTGCTTGATTTTGATCTGTTCATTCAGCGGCCAGTTACAGCATAAGCACAAACAAATATTTGTCAGGCATCTTGACCCAGTGCTTCTTTCTCTACTCTTTGCAAAAGTTGATCCTTTTCGGGGGGGGGGGGGGGGAAGGATGTTTTTATTTCGGGTCTAATTATTCCTGTGTTTAATTTTTCTTCATTTTACCATGTGGATTTCAACTAAGTCCATTATGGTTGATGTCTACTGCTAATCTATCAAACTGGTCAATAGACATAATTTTATCACTACCGGATTAAATGTTTGAATGACCAACACGCTTGATTTCATTTCATTGTTCTCCTTTCGACTGTGTTCATTTGGGTGGCTGGAATTAGTCGGTACCTCGCCTGAACATACGCAATGTTGTACTCAAGACAGCGGAGACAAGCAACAAAAAATTTCAAGCGTTTTCACGTCTCTGTTTTTTTGAGAACCGCTGCACAGTTTAGTGGGTTGTGCGTGTGTATCTGTGTTTCAAAACTGTATAAAATAATGTCCATAAAAAATGACGTCCTCGCCACTTTAGAGAAAAAACTAAAGGTACAATTGTGACTGCAAATTGAATGAAGTAGTTAGACCCCTCGCAGGGCGGTCACAGGGCGGTCACAGGGCGGTCACAGGGCGGTCACAGGGCGGTCACAGGGCGGTCACAGGGCGGTCACAGGGCGGTCACAGATCTCTTAACGCCAAGGGTGAGTCATTAATGGAGCTCTCTAATTCGTTCTAATGGAGCCTTCTTTAGTAAATTTACCCATCCTTAAGACTGAGCTAGCTCTGATTACTTTTTTTTTGTTTTAATCTTATCTTATCTTATATAATTCAGACGTTACTTCAAAAAAAGAAGATGATTACGTCCTACGCGTCATGCATTCAGTCATGCATATTAACCAAAGACTTAATTTCTGCCAAGTCACTGGTTTTTCTGGCTAGATCAGGTAACCCATTCCATGCTCTAATAGCACTAGGGAAGAAGGAGTATTTCTGAAGGAGAATCCGCAACTTGTAAAACCAAACAGTCTATAATAAAGAATAATAAAACCAGTACACTAAAAAGATCTTATCTTATAAAATACAGACGTTACTACAAAGAAGATGATTACATCCTACGGGTGTTTCTAGATCAATCTAGTCATGCATGTTAATCATTGACTAAACTTTTGCCAACTAGATCTATAACTAAATGCTAGAGTAGATCTGTGGCATTTAACGTCTTAAGAGAATCTTTTCCCTTTATAGCTTCTCATGTGACTAACGAGGCCAATCTTTAATTCACAACTAGATCTAGTCTAAATCTAGATCTTATCTTATCTTATATAATACAGACGTTACTCCAAAAAAGAAGATGATTACGTCCTACTCGTCATGCATTCAGTCATGCATATTAAACAATGACCTAAATCTTGCCAAGTCACTGGTTTTCCTGGCTGGCTCAGGCAACCCATTCCATGCTCTTATAACACTAGGGAAGAAGGAGTATTTGTACAAATTTGTCCTAGCATATGGGACGAGGAATGTGCCTTTATCTTTGTGTCTTTCTGAGTATTTTATTAAATTTTGTTTTTGTATTGGAAGATGATGGTTCAGATCTATGTTAGATGAGTGAACACTTTATCTGTGTGATTGTGTTTATCGAAGGGCATAAATAGTTTATCTAATACGTGATCTAGACTCTATCATAGCGCTACAATGTTTGATTTCAAACGATCATTTTACTTACCACCTGATGCTAATACAAGAAAATTGACATACATTAAATCAGCCGCCATTATGACCTAATCATAGACATGCTTCCGTTCATTTAATATAAGCTTTTCACATGTAAATTATGAGTGAGTCTGGTGTGAATGTAAATTATAAGTGAGTCTGGTTTGAATGTACATTATGAGTGAGTCTGGTTTGAATGTACATTATGAGTGAGTCTGGTGTGAATGTACATTATGAGTGAGTCTGGTGTGAATTTACATTATGTTTTTTTCTAGTTACAATGTTTTGTTTCATGTAATGCAGAAATTCTAAGACAAATTTCCTTAAGGACAATAAAGATTATTATTATTATTGTAAAACAAATCCACATCTTATCTTATCATATATAATACAGACTTCCTTCAAAAAAGAAGATCCTTTCCTTTCTTATAAGCTACTTATGCGTTCCATCGAAGTAGAAATGCGTTGTGTCAATAGTTTTCTTGGCTGATTCAGTCAACCCGTCCCATGGTGTAACGGCACTGCGGAAGAAGGACGATTAGTACGAATTTGTCCTAACCATAAAGATGGAGGCAAATTTTCTTATTCCACACGCTAGAACAAATTCGTACAAGTGCTCCTTCTTCCTTAGTGCCAGAATGGTAAGGGTTGCCTGAATCAGCCAGTAAAACCAACAACTGACTTAGACTTAGGTCCTCCCGCACCGTTCGGCGCATTGGGCGGCAAAATGTCTCCACAAAGATCTGTCACTGGCAATGTCTGAAGCCTCTTTATATTTATAGCTTTTATATAGCGCTACTTTCATGCTTAAAGCATGCTCAGAGCGCTTTGGTCCAATCTCATTTGTGGACCAGTGGGGGGGGGAGGGGGTATCTAGGAGTTGGTTTTCCGTGCTGCCTTTAGGCGCTCAGTAAACACAACTCTGCCCGAGCCGGGTGTCGAACCTCGAGCCCCCTTCTAGGTAACCAAGCCAAGCTAAGTTCAAGCGCACTTAGCCTCTCGACCACCTCTTTCCACCTGATCTGAGGTCCTCTATGAAAGTGTGGCGCAAAATTATGCGAGGACGTCTCTGTGTACGCTTTCCACGTAACTGTCATCACAACCCTCGGTATGCATTATTCATTTTGTCCCTCAAACGTCGTGCAACGCTCTGTCACACCTTACTAAGTGATCGACTCCAAATTCGCATACAATTTCCTTGTTTGAGACCGATCTGTATAATTGACTTCTAAAATCCGTCTCAGCCATTTTTGTTGAGCCACATTTAGCCTTTCTCAGTTTTGGCATATGACTTCCATGTCTCGCATGCATATGTAGCAGTTGGGATAACAATTGTTTTAAGTAGGTGCATTTTTGTCTCAAGTCCAATAGCTAGTCCAAAATTGCAACAACTTAGCAGAGTTTAAGTCATTTATTGAAATGCATGACTAGATTGGCACATGAAATGCATAGGAAGTAATTAGCTTCTTATCATATCTTATATATTACAGACGTTACTTTAAAAAAAAAAGAAAAAAGGTAACAAAGACGTAACGTCTGTAATATATAAGATAAGAAGATAAGACATATGTTTATAATACAATTTGTGAAGGTACGTTAACTATCAATCATTAGTTTTTAAGACCAAAGTTTTTTTTTCTAAAAGTCGTCATCTTCATAAAGTAGGAAGTCTTTCTTTAAAAAGTACGTCTTATATTTTACTTGTTATTGAAGTGACGTCTGTCATTTATAAAATAAGATAATTATTTTAAAAAAAAAACACATCTTAAATTTTTGAGCTACTTTTTATAGCGAAACGAAATATCACAAAAAATTGATGATCTCGGCAGTATGAAAGGATAAATGAGATATTCGCGTGTCTACATTGCATGCAGTGTCGTCTGGTAGTCAAAGATCGAACTGCAGAGACACTGAGGCATCATGGGAAGAGATACTCTCAGTGGCTAAAATCAAGTACAATGACCTCTGAGACCGAAAGAGTGTCAGTATAAAAACTTTTTATTTTAATATTTAAAACCTTTGATCTAGCGGCTAGCCAACATCCCTTCCTTCCTCCCCCCCCCCCGCCAGAAAAAAAAAATTGAACAGACATTTTTTGTAAACGTTACAGGGACATAAAACATTGAACTATGCAAACTAAAAACATGGAACATTCCCAAACAAGCTAATATAACGAAACAAACGTTTGAATTCAAACATAAATCTGCGATGTTTGGTGTTAACAGAGTACATCCACGCAGCAGACATATGTTGTATGTCAGTGGTTCTCAAACTGGGGTACGTGGCATCACCAGTGGCAACTGACCAACCACAGATGAATCTATACTACTGCAGAAGCAGCTAAATGAAACATCCACAAACGAGGAACTTCAAACCAATGTGTCAACATGGAGACCACAATTAATGGTTACAAAAATATATCCAAATGGGTCATTGTACAGAAGTTGTTGACTGCTTTATCGTCTTCTTGTTTGGTACGACATGGACCCATTCTCGTAAAAAGCCTCATCACAAATAAAGGAAACCAGCTTACAATTGGTGCTAGTTGAGCCTGGCATATATGTACTCATGAAATACCATCAACTTCGTCCAAGCTATTAACTATTTTTACATTTTATTTTAAACAAAGGTTTATATTTCAATAAACACTCCCTCCTTCAACCAAATGTTGTGTTATTATTGCAATAAACACTCCTTCAACCAAATGTTGTGTAATTATTTTTTTTTTTACAATATATACATTTATGTAGCGTTTTCACTTAGGGGTCTGTGGCAAGTCTTGACTATATAAAGGGGGTCCCTGGATCTAAAAAGTTTGAAAACCTCTGTTTGTATGGCAAGTGATTTTTATAGCGTACAGATAGACAACATATACATGGTGGCAATATATCAAATTTTAGCTTATAGACATGAGGTACTTCTTGTTCAATGGTTGGAGAATTAGAAGTATAACATCAGATTCGATTTGTGTTACTGTATTATGTACTATTACCGTTAATCCGATTTTCGAGAATGTATGTACATATATATGTAAATCATTATTTAATGGTTCAAATATATGTGAATAAAGATTGAGTGATTGATGCGTAATATTAATTTACATATAGTTTGTTACAAAACAACATACATAAATACATGTTCAAAAGTAATACTCTAACGATTATCACACTTCGCAAAGACAAATATATTTTTTTTATTCCTATTCAACACAACTCCCGTTGAACCACAAAATTTCCTCTCCTAGTTTTGATCTGAATTGTCTCCCCTTTTGTGTTATATATATTATTGCAATAGAATGAATCATTAGTAAGATCTCGTTTTCAACAAAAAATAAACAAATAAATAACCAATTATTATACTTCCTTTTGTTTTGTCACAGTTAAGTAATATAAAATATTTAAAATTATCTAAGCAATTTAAGCAAAACATTCATAAAGCTTGGTGCCAATTTTAAAATATGAAACTTATTTGATCAGATTCAATATTTAATAATATCACTTGTCTCTACATTCCTTGGCGCAGGGCAGGCAGGGGCGACTCTGTCAGTGGTACACCTCCAGGAAACACTGGTTATATGTGACGAACGTTTTATCATAGACGCAGTTGCTGGAGATGGCAGTGCCATACATCTCACCACACTTCGTGCACGTGCCCAGGAAGTCTGCTGTCGACACACCTTCCGGCACCCTGCAAGACATTACAAACAAATAGTGAATCGGCTCGAGATTATTGGACAGATCAAATAAAACTGGAAAACAAAAAAAAATCAGCGGGGGTTTTACGCGCGGTGATGGCCCTCCCATAGAACCTGACGGTTCAGTATAGTAAATGGAGTGTCACCTAGTAGGCTCGACCTCCGGCCTTCGCTTAAGAAAAGGAACTTATGACGATAATCCCATAACGATAAGATCACAGTCATATACACATATATATATATATTGTTATGTGCATATGTGTTTTTTAAGCTGTAAAGGAAAATCGATCTTTTCTCTCTTAGAAAAGTAATGATCTTAAATTTTGAAAGTCTTAAAATAATCTCAATACCATTTTGTCGATTTTAAATAGAATGGGAAATTAATCACAGAACTATATATTCACGCAAATCTATGAAATAAAGCCATTCCCTATTAATTTCCGTTTGAGATCATGTTTCGAAAATCCTAGATGGAAATAATTCATGACTGTTGATTTTAATCATCTTTTGATTTTAGATTGTACATTTAAATAGACTGATAACCTAGATCTTACTAGCTTATGTATCTAGTTAATAATGAGACCAGAGTTCTCGTATGTTCTATGTTCAACTACTAGATCTATATGTTACATAGGTTAGGGTTGAAAAAAACCCAACTATACTTACGTATAACCTCTTTACAAAACCACGCCTTGTTTCAGCTCTTTTACAGTTTTTCTCGACATTGTTTGTGTGGCCTAGAGATAGCCATGTCCAGTCTAGGTACGATATATGTCTGGGGTGTGACCGTTTGGCTACTGATTGTTTTTCGCCAAAGATATAGTCTCAGATTGTTAGGGAAATACATGCAGCAGTTTTTCCAAATACAAGAACTGTTTTCTGTTTTAGCAAGTCTACCTAACAACCAAGTGTACCTAACAACCAAGTCTACCTAACAACCAAGTCTACCTAACAACCAAGTGTACCTAACAACCAAGTGTACCTAACAACCAAGTGTACCTAACAACTAAGTCTACCTAACAACTAAGTGTACCTAACAACCAAGTGTACCTAACAACTAAGTGTACCTAACAACCAAGTCTACCTAACAACTAAGTCTACCTAACAACTAAGTCTACCTAACAACTAAGTGTACCTAACAACTAAGTGTACCTAACAACTAAGTCTACCTAACAACTAAGTGTACCTAACAACCAAGTGTACCTAACAACTAAGTGTACCTAACAACTAAGTCTACCTAACAACTAAGTGTACCTAACAACTAAGTGTACCTAACAACCAAGTGTACCTAACAACTAAGTGTACCTAACAACCAAGTCTACCTAACAACCAAGTCTACCTAACAACCAAGTCTACCTAACAACCAAGTGTACCTAACAACCAAGTGTACCTAACAACCAAGTCTACCTAACAACCAAGTCTACCTAACAACCAAGTGTACCTAACAACCAAGTGTACCTAACAACCAAGTGTACCTAACAACCAAGTCTACCTAACAACCAAGTGTACCTAACAACCAAGTGTACCTAACAACCAAGTGTACCTAACAACCAAGTGTACCTAACAACCAAGTCTACCTAACAACCAAGTCTACCTAACAACCAAGTCTACCTAACAACCAAGTGTACCTAACAACCAAGTGTACCTAACAACCAAGTCTACCTAACAACCAAGTCTACCTAACAACCAAGTCTACCTAACAACCAAGTGTACCTAACAACCAAGTGTACCTAACAACCAAGTCTACCTAACAACCAAGTGTACCTAACAACCAAGTGTACCTAACAACCAAGTGTACCTAACAACCAAGTGTACCTAACAACCAAGTGTACCTAACAACCAAGTCTACCTAACAACCAAGTCTACCTAACAACCAAGTGTACCTAACAACCAAGTCTACCTAACAACCAAGTGTACCTAACAACCAAGTGTACCTAACAACCAAGTGTACCTAACAACCAAGTGTACCTAACAACCAAGTCTACCTAACAACCAAGTCTACCTAACAACCAAGTCTACCTAACAACCAAGTCTACCTAACAACCAAGTCTACCTAACAACCAAGTGTACCTAACAACCAAGTGTACCTAACAACCAAGTGTACCTAACAACCAAGTGTACCTAACAACCAAGTCTACCTAACAACCAAGTGTACCTAACAACCAAGTCTACCTAACAACCAAGTGTACCTAACAACCAAGTCTACCTAACAACCAAGTCTACCTAACAACCAAGTGTACCTAACAACCAAGTGTACCTAACAACCAAGTCTACCTAACAACCAAGTCTACCTAACAACCAAGTCTACCTAACAACCAAGTGTACCTAACAACCAAGTGTACCTAACAACCAAGTGTACCTAACAACCAAGTGTACCTAACAACCAAGTGTACCTAACAACCAAGTCTACCTAACAACCAAGTCTACCTAACAACCAAGTCTACCTAACAACCAAGTGTACCTAACAACCAAGTGTACCTAACAACCAAGTGTACCTAACAACCAAGTGTACCTAACAACCAAGTGTACCTAACAACCAAGTGTACCTAACAACCAAGTGTACCTAACAACCAAGTGTACCTAACAACCAAGTGTACCTAACAACCAAGTGTACCTAACAACCAAGTGTACCTAACAACCAAGTGTACCTAACAACCAAGTCTACCTAACAACCAAGTGTACCTAACAACCAAGTGTACCTAACAACCAAGTCTACCTAACAACCAAGTGTACCTAACAACCAAGTCTACCTAACAACCAAGTGTACCTAACAACCAAGTCTACCTAACAACCAAGTCTACCTAACAACCAAGTCTACCTAACAACCAAGTGTACCTAACAACCAAGTGTACCTAACAACCAAGTGTACCTAACAACCAAGTGTACCTAACATCCAAGTCTACCTAACAACCAAGTGTACCTAACAACCAAGTGTACCTAACAACCAAGTGTACCTAACAACCAAGTCTACCTAACAACCAAGTCTACCTAACAACCAAGTGTACCTAACAACCAAGTGTACCTAACAACTAAGTCTATCTAACAACCAAGTCTACCTAACAACCAAGTCTACCTAACAACCAAGTGTACCTAACAACCAAGTGTACCTAACAACCAAGTGTACCTAACAACCAAGTCTACCTAACAACCAAGTGTACCTAACAACCAAGTCTACCTAACAACCAAGTCTACCTAACAACCAAGTCTACCTAACAACCAAGTGTACCTAACAACCAAGTGTACCTAACAACCAAGTGTACCTAACAACCAAGTGTACCTAACAACCAAGTGTACCTAACAACCAAGTGTACCTAACAACCAAGTGTACCTAACAACCAAGTGTACCTAACAACCAAGTGTACCTAACAACCAAGTGTACCTAACAACCAAGTGTACCTAACAACCAAGTGTACCTAACAACCAAGTGTACCTAACAACCAAGTGTACCTAACAACCAAGTGTACCTAACAACCAAGTCTACCTAACAACCAAGTGTACCTAACAACCAAGTGTACCTAACAACCAAGTCTACCTAACAACCAAGTCTACCTAACAACCAAGTGTACCTAACAACCAAGTCTACCTAACAACCAAGTGTACCTAACAACCAAGTGTACCTAACAACCAAGTCTACCTAACAACCAAGTCTACCTAACAACCAAGTGTACCTAACAACCAAGTGTACCTAACAACCAAGTCTACCTAACAACCAAGTGTACCTAACAACCAAGTGTACCTAACAACTAAGTGTACCTAACAACCAAGTGTACCTAACAACCAAGTGTACCTAACAACCAAGTGTACCTAACAACCAAGTGTACCTAACAACCAAGTGTACCTAACAACCAAGTCTACCTAACAACCAAGTCTACCTAACAACCAAGTGTACCTAACAACTAAGTGTACCTAACAACTAAGTGTACCTAACAACCAAGTGTACCTAACAACCAAGTCTACCTAACAACCAAGTCTACCTAACAACCAAGTCTACCTAACAACCAAGTCTACCTAACAACCAAGTCTACCTAACAACCAAGTCTACCTAACAACCAAGTCTACCTAACAACCAAGTCTACCTTGAAACAACCAAGTGTACCTAACAACCAAGTGTACCTAACAACCAAGTGTACCTAACAACCAAGTCTACCTAACAACCAAGTCTACCTAACAACCAAGTCTACCTAACAACCAAGTGTACTGAAAACAACCAAGTGTACCTAACAACCAAGTGTACCTAACAACCAAGTCTACCTAACAACCAAGTCTACCTAACAACCAAGTCTACCTAACAACCAAGTGTATTGAAAACGACCAAGTGTACCTAACAACCAAGTGTACCTAACAACCAAGTCTACCTAACAACCAAGTCTACCTAACAACCAAGTCTACCTAACAACCAAGTCTACTTAACAACCAAGTCTACTTAACACCATGAAAAGTGCAAGCCAGTAGAAGAAGTGGAAACAAACATGTCAAAGGTTGAATATAAATAGAAACTATGTCAAGCTCACAGAGCTGATTTGGTCTGAAAACTAATTTTAAAAAATTGTTTCATGAAATAATGTCAATGTCCTGATGTCAATGTCATCACAGATTCTGAAATTCGGATCTGAACACGCCCGCTATGCAATCAAACTAAAAGCTTTCTTTTTTTCCTTCTTGTTTCGTCGATGTGGGGGAAGTGTGAACCAATTATTATGAACTGTGGGCGTGTGTGTGAAAAGTCTCGAATCAGAAAACCCTAAAGGCAAGATGGCGGAGTTCTACGCGGATTGTAAAGTGACATTAATACAAATAACTCCATTAACAAAACACTCGCTAAACCCAGAAAAACTCAGACATAACATTCACGTGTGATACATTAGCAAGTGTTTCCTGACAAGATAACAACTATCATGTGTTGTTTAAAAAGTATTCTTTTTTATTGGTGGAAGATGGGTGAGAAAAAAAAGTCCCTAACAAGGGTCAGATGTCAGAGGGGCGGGGTAGAAAATATTCCTTTTTTTTTTAACAAAGCTTATATCAACTCACTATGTCTGTCTGGTACAAAGCTAATATCAACTCACTATGTATGTCTGGTACAAAGCTTATATCAACTCACTCTGTCTGTCTGTCCAAAGCTTATATCAACTCACTCTGTCTGCCTGTCCAAAGCTTATATCAACTCACTCTGTCTGTCTGTCCAAAGCTTATATCAACTCACTCTGTCTGTCTGTCCAAAGCTTATATCAACTCACTCTGTCTGTCTGTCCAAAGCTTATATCAACTCACTCTGTCTGTCTGTCCAAAGCTTATATCAACTCACTCTGTCTGTCTGTCCAAAGCTTATATCAACTCACTCTGTCTGCCTGGTAAAATGTTTGTAAACCCTTTTTCTCCCACACCCATTCTTGGATGAAGTTGAAACTTCGCACAATTATTCATTTAGAATAGACAAGACATGAATCAATATAATTAAATTAACCAATTAGTTAATTAATAACTGATATTTAATTATTTTTTATACCAAAAGGGAAATTAATCCTTCAGTATTCAGAGATATGTCTAAATATATAGAGTTTTGTCCCCTTAGATAATTGTATTTGTTATTTCTCGGATCAAGTTGAAACCTTAAAAATTTTTATTGTACCTAACAAAACATGAATCAATTTAAAAAATTAAAACAAATAAGTCAAATAACTTTTGAAAATTAATTATTCTGTTTGATATCTATTAAGGGAAATAACTTCTACATTATTGAGATATTAGTTGCAAGTGCGGAGTTCTTCCCCTTAGATAAGCTTCCCAGATAAGCTCTATTTTAAAAAGGATTTTTTATATTTCGCTTGTTCAAATGTTTCATTAATTAATTATTAAGAGTAAAATATTCACACTTACGAAACGGTCATTAAAGGAAGAGTTGTCTTTCTTTTTTTTTTTTAACTCTTTCTCTCCTAACAGACAATATCAACGTTGATTCCACCAGAATGTGGTAAATAATTAGGAAGAGAAAGAGTTAATATTGTTTTTTATTATATTTGTTACATTACATTTCTGAGCGACGCTTTTGTAAAATCACTAAATTTAGAAAGCCTTCAAGACAGAAGATTCAAAAGTAAAGTAGCAATTATACATAAAACATTGAACCATAATCTTCAAATACAACAAAATTTAATAAAATACTCTGAAGGAAACAAAGACAATGATAGATGCGTCGTTCCATATGCTAGGACAAATTTGTACAAATACTCCTTCTTCCTTAGTGCTATTAGAGCATGGAATGGGTTACCTGAGCCAGTCAGGAAAACAAGTGACTTGGCAGAATTTTAGTCATTGGTTAACATGCGTGACTAGATGCATGACGCGTTGGATGTAACCATCTTCTTTTTGAAGTAACGTCTGTATTTTATAAGATAAGATAAATGAAAAATAATTTCCGTTCCTTTTTTTGTGTGCGTGAGTGTTTTTGTTACATTTCAATATCTTGTTGTTTTATTCACATATACCAATCACTCAATTGTGCCATTCCAAAAGTAATAAGACTCAAAAAGAAATAAGGTTTACAATAAACATACCAGGGGTTGGCCTTAGGCATTGGCAAACTGGACGGCCACCTGGAGCCTTCGATTGGTGGGGGCCTGTCATAAGATTTATACTAATCTTCTGGAGCACCTTTCCCAGACTTTTCCCTTAGCGGAATGCTTCTCACATTCGGAGTATTTAGCGGAACACTTTGCTTTTTTTTAGAGACATTAACTCACGTGGTGGCCTTCTAGTTAATTATTACAGTTGTCCGTGGAAAAACTTTTTCAGGCCTCGCGGAACACCAGGGTTCCGCGAACACAGTCTGGGAAACACTGTATTCTGGAGAATAGAAACTTGTATCCAATGTTATTGTCGGAGTTCACTAGGTTTTAAAATAAATTGAGTTATTCTATTTTTTTTTAAATATCTTTCTATTATTATCTTATCTTATATAATACAGACGTTTCTTCGAAAAAGAAGATGATTACGTCCTACATACATTCATTTCATTTGGGGCCACCAAATTGACTTTGCCTAGTATGTGGTATATTGTTCCCACGTCCCTGAACATACATATAGTTAACTTATAAAATTATTTTGTGTTTTTTTTTTGGTGTTGTTGTTTTTGTTTGTTTGAAGGCCTCGTGGCAGGGTTACCTACATATATGTTTAGTGTATATTCAATGCAAAGGTAACTAGCATCTTTTTTTTCTCCCTCTTGTCGCTGACTGTCTGCTGTCACGTGCTTAAAGGACATGACGTCATTAAACTAATCATTGATTGGATGTTCCCACTCAGCTAAAAAAAAAACAGAAAAAAAAAAAAAATTCCCTGTATCTAGTTGAAAGCTGATGAGCTTATACTTTAGAGTGTTTTAATTGTCACGAGTGTTTGGTCAATGTTCCCACTGGCAGACTATGTTCGGATCTGATTCAAAAACATTTAGAGAGTTTAGATTGTCTCGAGTGTTTGGTCAATATTGATTTCCCACTGGCGAAATATGTTCGGATCTGATTCAAAGACATTAAGAGAGTAAAATGCAAACAAACAGTGGCATAGCTAGGATTTTTCCACCGTTTGGGGGCCCCGGGGGGCTTGACCTCTTTGGGGGCCCCTGCATTTTGCGTAATATTTAATTTTTAATGTACAAAACACTCATTTGGGGCCCCCCTCAAATGGGGCCGGGGAGGGGATTTTCAAATTCTTCGCCCCCCTCCTGCCCCCCACCCTAGCTACGCCACTGCAAACAAAGAAAATTTCGAACAACACAGACACGTGATCCACTGGGAGTACTTTGAAGCTTCACTGATAGATTGAAGAAATGCATTTAAGTATACCTTGGCAGTACACGTTCAAAACCATTAGCAGACAAAATTGTATCCAGAGGAACCAGAAGGCTTAAGACAAGAGCCAGTAGGTTCAGGTTCGGTTCCTTCATCTGACACAATAGCTCCAAGGTATATGACACTATTGACACTATTGACATGTGTTAGCTTTTCGCCACTAATACTGGTGTCCCTGTTTTAATGCCTTGTTGGCTACTGGTCATATTTTTTTTTATTTTTCGCATAGATTTGCATACCATGCGTTTCGGGAGTCTTGTCAATGCGCAATCAACAAGTCAGGATACTCAGCGAGAAATTCCTTCAACACCAACAGAATCTCTTTACAAGTCTTTGTTGGGTTCAAGTAGGCTTTCGACATAGTCTGCGTGACAATGGAAAAGTTCAATACAAAAAATAATAATGGAACCTGCTCTCGAAGAATACGGAAGTACTGTAAGCATTGGCGGAAGAAGAATTGCTAATTGGCGCTTTGCTGACGACATAGATGGTCTGACATGGACAGAAAAAGAACTAGAAGATTTAGTGCTGCGCTAAAGAAAAATAAATTCGCTGGATTTTATTGGTTTACACACATTATGACCAATAGCAAACAGGGACATCAGTATTGGATTTTAAAAAAAAGCTGGCAAGTTTAGGGCCAAGGCGACCTTACAACTCACTGCCCGCTACCTCTTCCGTGACCTAAGGGAGAAATTCTCAGCATGGTTCGCTACCAATGGGGTTTCTGTTTCTGGGTCAGTGGACAGGAACGTTTTGATAGGGACAGCCGGTCACAATGAATAATGAATAAAGTTAATTTTTACATAGTTTAATATTTTCTTGGTGTGTACTGGCAGTACTGGATTGCTGTTTTTCGGATTTAAACATTATCACATCTAGCCCAAAACTCTCGGCGGACACTGGGGGAGGGGGGGGGGGGAATGTCGACGAGCAAGGTTCAAACCTTGAACCATTGAGACGACAGTCGAGAGAACGTACCACACAACCAGGTAGCCATCCTGGATATAATCTTTTTAAATTTCGGCCAGTTTTGACAACATAACTATATTTTCTGTTTTACTGTTAAAAAGTTATAGAAGATATCCTTTCTCTTTCCTCTACTTGTTTAAAGTGACCTCTCACCTCTCTGAAGCCCCTTGTCTATATATTCACACTAGCCACCCTCTAGCCGTAACCTGTCTACAATCCCATGAATTCTGCTCTCACTATAACTCCTGTCACTAGACGGCCGAAGCATCTGCTCAATGACAGTTTGGCCGTTATGAAACATGACCAGGAATATGGCCTTTTACCAAGTCGACTACGATTTTTAAGTACGTAGGTTATGATCAAGTGGACGAATTTAAAGGGGTGAACAATTGCATACCACATCCTTTTCATCAACTAAATCTTTACCAACTGACTGTCTCTCTGTCTAGGGCCTCTAGGGCAGCGGTTCTCAACCTTTTGAGATTCAAGGACCACTTAAAAATGTGTGTCTCAGCCACGGACCACTACTAAAAATTTTGCTACTGGCGCATTAGAAATTTATATAGTTTTATAAAAAAAAATATAAAGTTGATATTTAAATTCATTTATTATATATTTTAATAAATGTTTCAACCTTTTCATCCTTTTGTAATGAACAAATATCAGTCTTACTGCTAACAATAGTTCGGATTAGAAACAATGCTACATTTAATTTTAGTGCGAGCCTTGAGCTTGCAAATTTGAGCACAGCTTGTCCAAACGAGGTGTCATCTTCGACTTCAAGCCGTGAACGATATTTTGTTTTAATTGTAACCAGTGCAGAAAATCCACATTCACAAAGATATGATGTTGCAAAGGGTAAAATTATTTTGAAAGCTTTCTGAGACAGTTCTGGATACTCATGCGAAGCTTGTGTCCAAAACTTCATCAAGCTCACTCTCGGATGCATCATCTTCAACGTAGTATCACTGGTCAGTTCAATGAATTGGTTTAATTCCGATGGTGGTAAATTTAATGAATCAATGTGTGCAAGAAACGGACTGGAAACGCACGAAAAACTATCAACGTTCAAATCACCAAAGTAGAAGTTGAATTGATCCAGCAATGATTGAACATGTTCAGAAATCAATTTCACCAACTCGGGCATGTTGATTTCAGCATTTTCTGGTTTCTCGGTGAATTCATGCAATTGATCAAACATTTCAAAGTTACCCTGAAATAATCTTGTCTTCCACAGAGCAAGTTTTTTCGTAAAAGCAGACACTTTATCACTGAGGGTAATTAAGTTTGTGTGCTTCCCTTGCAGAGATGAATTGAGTTTATTCAGCAGTTCAAAAATGTCGGCCAAGTAAGCCAGAACAGCAACCCATGAATTTTCATTCAAATGAACAACAAGCTGTGAATTTTTACTAACAAGAAACTCTCGCACAGCATCACGTAATTCAAACAGTCTGTTAAACACTTTTCCCCTTGATAACCAGCGAACTTCAGTGTGCATCAGTAACTGCTCATGATCAAAATCCATATTCGAACATAATGAAGCAAAGAGACGAGAATTCAATGGATGAGCCTTGATGAAATTAACAATTTTTATGGCCTGATCAAAAATAGATTTCAAGTCCGCGTTTATTCTTTTACTCGCAAGACTTTCCCGATGAATCATACAGTGCGTAAATGTGGCAGTTGGCACATTAGAACGCACACGTTCCCACAAGCCTGTTCGTTTTCCAGTCATTGCTGCAGCACCATCCGTGCACACTCCGATACACCAGGACCATTCGATGCCATTGGCTGCCATAAAATAATCAAGGATAGCAAAAAGTTATGCACTTGTTGTGTGACCTAGACAAGCTTTACAAAACAAAAAATCTTCTTCAACTTCATCCATCCAGATATATCTGACATAAGCCATTAATTGTGCCTGGCCGGAAACATCCGTTGATTCGTCCAATTGAATAGCAAATTGTTTAGAATCTTGCAGCCTTGAAATCAACTGTTCTTCAACGTCAGCTGCCGCCAAAGCTCTACGTCGTTGAATTGTGTCGTTTGAAAGTGGAATTGTTTTCGTTTACTTGCCAAGGCATCACCAAACATCTCTCGACACATATCTATAGCAGCAGGCATTATCAGAGTTTCTGCAATTGTGTGAGGCTTTTTGGCCTGTGCAACTCGGATAGCCACTAAAAATGATGCTCTTAAAGCCTTCTCATTGACTTTAGTTGCTTGGAGTATGCAAGACTTCTGAATACCAAGTGAATGTTTCTTGCGCATAAAATATTCCAATGGTTTCTCCGAGCAGTCAGTATGATTCGTTTTAAGATGTCTTCGGAGTTTCGCAGGTTTCATCGCTTCATTTGCAAGAATTTGTGAACATATTACACACTGTGGTCTGGGTTGATTATTTACTAAGACGCATATAAACCCAAAGCGCAAATACTTTTCATCATACCGTCGAATGGGAGTTCGTCTTTTTTTCTCCGGAACTGCATTTGATTCACACTCAGGTTGTGAAGATGAGTCAGAGAAATCATCATCGTTGTCCTTATGTTCGGTTGCTTTCTTTATTAAAAATTTATCCATGTGTTCAATCAATTTAATTATTTTGATTAGTTTTCAAATAAAAAAGCGTATTTTTGAATGTCAATATAAACGGGAAGACGCCAGGGCCCATCTGATTTCCGGTGTAACTAAATATAAAATCGAAACGCACTTTTGCGCTATCGCCATCTAGCGATTTAAAATCAATAATTTTAAAACTGACTTCATATATTCTTTTTCATGTCTTTAATTCTATTATTTTTCATATTTTTTATTTTTTAAAAAGCATGCAATTCGGGTTTTGCTCGCGGACCACCAGGCTAATGTCCGCGGACCACTAGTGGGCCGCGGACCACAGGTTGAGAACTGCTGCTCTAGGGGATTTTGGGCCGACAAATCGACGAATATAATTGAATAGTGCTTTAGTGGATTTTAGACTCTCCCAAAAAGCAAACCAAAATTTAAAAAAAATAAAATTGGGGAAATGGCAAATTGGCATCACACTAATATGAATGCTACTTTATTTAAACGAGTTTATCGTCCCGATTAACTCATTCTCTCCATAATTATTTACCACATTCTGGTGGAATCAACGCTGGTATCGTCAGTTAGGAGAGAAAGAGTTAAACAAACAATCATTCGCAGTTGCCAAAGTGGCATAACAAAGTCACAAAGACAAAAACAAATTTACTAATAGAGTTTGTGTTTTCTCACAAACTCAGGGGCGTCCCCAGTGTGTCCGCATATGAAACCGCGTTTAACGAACATTAACCATTGCTAATTAAATTTCAGAGTTAGTAGCTATTGTAGGAATATAAAGCCCTTTAACGAATAAGACGCCAAGATTTATTTACAAAAAAAGAATTTCTTATTCCTGGTGTTATTATGTTCACAAGAATTTAATAAGGGTAGATGTCAAGGAAGCATGAACTGTGTAATTTAAAATCTCCAGGAAAACAATTCTTTTTGTATGTGTCTAATTAACAAGAAACCTTTTATGGACAAATTACCAATTCTGAAAGTTAAACTTAAGAAAAGTTAGTTGTGTTTTTTTTTAAATATTTAGCACGTAGCTTAAAGGCATTTTGTATTCCTAAAAAAAAACACAAAATCGTGTTGCTATTAAAAACTTAGAAATGGTTCTTCATGATGTAATGCTATGTCGTCGTTTACTGTACTTGCTTGGAAGTTCACCTTTCAGATCTTGTGATGTAATGGTCATCATTATGTGGCCCACGGTTAACGAGGGTGTCATGTGGCCAGCGCAACCAGCAACCGCCTTTACTTTCCCTAACTTATGTAAGGTACCCATTAGGTCCCCCCAAAGATCCCGAATTTAAAAATGTCATTCTTCCCCAGGATTCCAAGCGCTTTATCACTCAGCCAGCACGCTTACCATATCCTTGGAAAGAACGCACTTGAAAAGAACGCACTAGGAAAGAACGCACTAGGAAAGAACTCACAAGAAAAGAACTCACTAGGAAAGAACTCACTAGGAAAGAACGCACTAGGAAAGAACGCACTAGGAAAGAACGCACTAAGAAAGAACTCACTAGGAAAGAACTTACTAGGAAAGAACTCACAAGGAAAGAACTCACTAGGAAAGAACTCACTAGGAAAGAATGCACTAGGAAAGAACGCACTAGGAAAGAACTCACTAGGAAAGAATTCACAAGGAAAGAACTCACTAGGAAAGAACGCACTAATAAAGAACGCACTAGGAAAGAACGCACTATGAAAGAACGCACTAGGAAAGAACTCACTAGGAAAGAACTCACTAGAAAAGAACTCATAAGGAAAGAACTCACTAGGAAAGAACTCACTAGGAAAGAACGCACTAGGAAAGAACGACAAAGAAAGAATTCACTAGGAAAGAACACACTAGGAAAGAACTCACTAGGAAAGAACTCACAAGGAAATAATTCACTAGGAAAGAACGCACTAGGAAAGAACGCACTAGGAAAGAACTCACTAGGAAAGAACGCACTAGGAAAGAACGCACTAGGAAAGAACTCACTAGGAAAGAACTCACTAGGAAAGAACTCACTAGGAAAGAACTCACAAGGAAAGAATTCACTAGGAAAGAACGCACTAGGAAAGAACGCACTAGGAAAGAACTCACTAGGAAAGAACTCACAAGGAAAGAACGCACTAGGAAAGAACTCACTAGGAAAGAACGCACTAGGAAAGAACGCACTAGGAAAGAATGCACTAGGAAAGAACGCACTAGGAAAGAACTCACAAGGAAAGAATTCACTAGGAAAGAACGCACTAGGAAAGAACGCACTAGGAAAGAACTCACTAGGAAAGAACTCACAAGGAAAGAACGCACTAGGAAAGAACTCACTAGGAAAGAACGCACTAGGAAAGAACGCACTAGGAAAGAATGCACTAGGAAAGAACGCACTAGGAAAGAACTCACTAGGAAAGAACTCACTAGGAAAGAACTCACTAGGAAAGAACGCACTTGGAAAGAACGCACTAGGAAAGAACTCACTAGGAAAGAACGCACTAGGAAAGAACGCACTATATTGTGGTCTGTGTTCTTCCAATCCAACTTGTGCACTTGACAGCTGATATGACTCCACTCCTGGAAGGCCAAAATTGAACATAAAAGAAAGACACGCCATGGAAATTAGGATAATAAGCAATCAGTGAATTAATTAGGACCATCTGGACCGACCGAGACCAGCTCCAAGAAAATAGAACTTTGAAGAATTGCTGACTAACACGCAACTCTCCACAGCGCTCTTGTGACAAGGAGGAAGATTTGTGAAAATATTATTTTGAGGTTCTTTGTTTCTCCTGTTATGTCATTTTAAATCATTTCTTTTTGGCGCTATTAGTATGAATTAAACAATTCTAAAAGTAAAAGACAGGACAGACAGATAGGCATAAATACATAGATACATTGGAAGATTATCATAGATAGATAGATAGATAGATAGATAGATAGATAGATAGATAGATAGATAGATAGATAGATAGATAGATAGATAAATAGATAGATAGATAGACAGATAGATAGATACATACATACATACATATACATACATACATACATGATACATACATACTATACACAGATACATACTATACACACATACATACATACATACATACATACATACATACATACTATACACAAATACATACATACATAGATGAAAGTCTTTTTTTTTTCTTTTCAAAAAGTCTATACAAAACTATCAACTGAAACGCACGCAATTGTTAAGAACAGAACATTTGATCAGAGAATAGTTTGACTATCGTCCGAAATTGGCTTTGCTGTCTTGAGTAGCGGGGCATCGTCACGAGGGCTATTCATTTTTATCTTTCTCCAAACTGATTGAGCAGACGTGAACAACATGACTTAACATAGTCCACTTTCCCGGGCACACAAAGGGAGACAATCACCGCCTACACGTACGACCTGTTCGTCTATTGCACACACCCCCCCACCCCAACTTCCGCCTAATCAAGAGAACGATAAATAAAATGGCCATCAAGGCTGCTAACAAATCCTTCAGCTCGTCATACCCGTACTGCGAGATAAGCCCATCTAATGGTCCGGCATAGACTTGGGCAAATCTGTCCTCCGAAATGACCATATAGCTCTAATGTCCGATGATCACGTGATTGTGCCTCCAACCCCCCCCCCCACCCCCTTTTCCAGTGGGTCGAAATCAATGTTTTATAACGCGATCACGCTTCACGGGCGACAATCTGTCCTGACGAAGTACAGAATTTGAGAATCAGGGGTTGGCACTATTGTTTGAGTTATCTGCCCTTCTGACGGCTTAGTAATGTAAAGTTCTACGCACTTCTCTCAAAGACCAAGTCGATTTAAATTTCTGAATGACTGGACGAGTGCAGTGCTTATTAATTTTTCCCACTTTTTACTATACATCTATTCAAGTCGAAACTTCATAGAACGTGGGTGCGCAAAACCTGAACGCTGACCTTAAAAACGGCTCTAACGATTGTTCTAGAAATGTAAAAGTTTAACTAACGGGCTCCGAGTTTGAATCCTGATTTCGACTAGGAATTTATTTTAAAATCGTGATTGGACTCGAGCTGAGTTGTGTCTGCTATCAGCAGCAGAGAAAAGTTTTTTCCCCAGATAACTCCTCCCATTACAAGTCCACACAAAAAAAGACACATTTAAAAAGTGGACCATTAAGCTCTAAGCATGCTGTAGGGCAGTGTTTCCCAAAGTGGAGTACGCGTACCCACAGGGGCCCGGGAAGAGTTTTGCACCTAATTAAATAGGACGTGTTCAGTTGATACATTAATATAAATTATGAATACTTCATTGTAAGAGATGTTTTATAACTTCGCCTTGTGGAGTAAAAGGCCATTTGTTAGGGTGTCCTTTCATCTCCATATGTATGGTTTTAAAAGGTCAGGATCGCCAAGTTTTGCCACTCTTTAGTATTGTTTGGGGGGGGGGGTGCTTAATTACAGTGGGTCCATGTTCTGGAATACATCTTGCCATTTCCAACTAAACACTTATGTGAAGCTGCTTTTTCAGCAATTGTAGACAGTAGAAATTAAGTCGAAAAAAAAAAAAGGAACAGACTGTTAAACATGGAACAGCGGCTCAGATTACAATTAACAACCAGGAACCAAAAGTTCTACGATCTGTGATCTCAGCACAAACAATTTCCTCTCAGGCTAGTTCATTTTGTTTGAGAGGGGTGGAAGCGACAGGTTCATTAGCTATTTAGATAGTTGCTCTACATAAAAGTCCATGTGTGGTCTAGGTTGAACTTGTACGCTTAAACTTGAATTGGATACCTATCAAATGGCTCGAAGTTCCAACCCGAATTGAGCAGAGTTTTGATAATAGAGCGCCTAGAGACAGCACGGAAAACCTTCTCCCCCCACTGGTCCACAAATGAGATTGGACCATAGTGCTCTGAGCATGCTATAAGCATGAAAGTAGCACTATATAAAAACAATAAATTAAAATAACATTATTTATACTTACTCCCCCACAAAAGAGTTCCGAGCGAATACCAAGGCGGATTGAATGCAACATAAGATAAAGGTCAGAAGAATGAGCTGTGAGACCAAGTGGAGAGGTGAGATCTTGAAGTACATCTGAAAACAAGCAAAATATTAAATTAAAATTCTTTTTAAAAAATCTAAGGGAGAAGAACTCTCTCAATAAAGTAGGAGTTATTTCCGTTATTCGACATAAAACACTATAATTAATTACCGATAATTAATGGATTAATCTGACGATTCTCTAATAGATTTATGTTTTGTTAGGATCAACTTGATCGGAGAATGCGTGAGTGAGAAATAGCGTTAACTGTTATTTAAGGGGACTTAACCCAACAAATGTAGCCATATCTGTTAAATATTGAAGGATTAGTTTCCCTTGTTGGTATCAAACAAAATAATTAATTGCCAGTAATTAATTGAATGATTGTTCTTTTTTTTTACTCATGTATTGTCTACGGCGCTACGCCAATGAAAAAAATTGTTCAAAGTTTCAGCTGGATCCGAGGATGGAAGCTGGGAGAAATATACATATTACCAGACGGACAGACAGACAGACTGACTTGATATGAGCTTTGCCAAAAAAAAAAATATAGATCAGAATAGTGCTATCAACTATGCCAAAATATAGCGGTTAAATTGAGGTCAGTTCATGGGAATTTACCTTGACCTTGTCGACACGACGTTCTTCATCTCTAATACGTCTGCCAGAAGTTCATGTCGTCATGACGAAAATGTTTCTTAGAATCTAAAGTTCTTAATTGATGAAACGTTTTGAGCAGGGCCGGTTTCAAACAAGTGGGTGCCCTGCTTTCAATTATTATTGAACAAACACAACAGAACAGGCAGACACAAAAAAAGACAACTTTCAACAAATGAATTGAGCGAAATTCCTTTATGGTCAACTCTAATCGCTTCACAAAATATATCCCCTTTGGCTATTTCTTGTCACGAATTCTATCCAATCATGTTATAGTATCACGCGTAAACACAAAGCACTGTACACTTAACACCATTGACACGCGACATAAAACGCAGCACTGACACATGATATAAATTCACAGCACTGACACATAATATAAATTCACAGCACAGACACTACACATGACATTTATCAACATGTTTTATATATTTCGGATATTCTTTCAGAGTCTGAAGATAATTGCATCCCATCCCAAACCTTCAGCAGCACGACGAGAATTGGCAGCGGGCGGGGCTCAAACCCGGGACCATTGTGACCACCGAACGACAGACTAGAGCGCATACCACACGACCAGGCAGCCAACATTAATGACACATGACAATTATCAACAGCTCTGACATATATAAATTCACAATACTGACACATAACATGCATTCATAGTACTGACACATAACATGCATTCATAGTATTGACACATGACATAAGCCCACTGCTCTGACAGCTTTATTTCCTAGCATTGGAACTTGGGACTTTATAAATATGTCATTAAAGATAGTCTCACGAAATTTCTAAAAAAAAATTTCTCTAATGAATATTAATGAGACATCAAAATGCGGCGAAAATGTAAGCTTCGAACGTTTTGATTGGATGATGGAAATCAATCAGTCGTCTGCTCTGTAATAGACGCTTTAAAAAAAAAGAAGCCGCCCCAGCATTAGTGCAGAAGTGAAGAGAAGACAGGTAAGAATGAAATGGAGTGGTCTGTTTTCTAGTTGGCAGCTTGTTTGTGTACCGTAAGATCTCTATATCAAACCCTTTAAACTTTAAAAAAAAGAAGCCGCCCAGCATTAGTGTAGAAGTGAAGAGAAGACAGGTAAGAATTAAATGGAGTGGTCTGTTTTCTAGTTGGCAGCAATCTGTGTACCGTAAGATCTCTATATCAAAGCCTTTAGACGAAAAGTAAAATAAAAATCTAAATGCTTATAAATTTTAAAAGTTAATTTACCACTTTATGTTCAAATGAAAGAGTAAGCAAAATAATCTTATTTTGTTTCTCATTGAAAAATAAAGAGAACAAACTAAACATAAAAAAATCATAATAAAAACAAAGCTTATCTAAAGGGGAAGAACTCAGTCCTTAAAACTATACTTACCAATAATGTAGAAGTTATTTCCCTTATTCGATATCAAACAAAAATAATTAATTACCAATTATTAATTAACTAATTGAGTATTTTTGTTTATTGGTTCATGTTTTGTTGGGTACAATAAATAATTGTTTAAAGTATCAGCTTGATCGGAGAATGCGTGAGGGAGACATAGCGATGACAATTAATTTAGTGGACTAAACCCAACAAATTTAGTCATATCTGTGAATAATAATGTATTAGTTTCTCTTGTTGTTATTGAAACAAAATAATGAATTACCATTAATTTATTGTCTAATTGATTTCTTTTTTTATTGATTCATGTCATGTCTATGTAAATGTATAATTGTGTGAAATTTCAGCTTGATCCGAGAATGGGTGTGGGAGAAATAAAGTGTACAGACAGACAGACAAAGTGAGTTGATATAAGCTATTTACGTATTGGGATCGAACCCACGACAATCACTACTGGGAAGTGATCAGACAGATCAACATTGTGTCTAATCTGGCCTTTTTGTCCCACGTGAAGCTGCTTGAGAATGGATAGGACGTCGGTGGACATCTGAGCCTGGTCGAAATCCTCCATAAGCCATCGCGACTGACGGTGTCGAAAGCCTTGGTGAGATCCACAAAGGCAGCGTTTAGGTTCTTTCTGCTTTCAACATTTGTCTTGTAATTGTCGCTTAGATGTACCTCAATCAGCTCTAACGCCACATTAGCTTTCCTCAGATAGCCCCTCGTCCACTAAAGTAAGTCGGTAAGTCGGTCAAGCAAGACTCGTGCAAAGATCTATCTATCTATCTATCTATCTATCTATCTATCTATCTATCTATCTATCTAAATATCTATCTATCTATCTATCTATCTACCTATCTATCTATCTATCTATCTATCTATCTATCTAACTATCTACGATTATCTATCTATCTATTTATCTATCTATCTAACTATCTACGATTATCTATCTATCTATTTATCTATCTATCTAACTATCTATGATTATCTATCTATCTATTTATCTATCTATCTATCTAACTATCTATGATTATCTATCTATCTATCTTTACTAACTAACTATCTATGATTATCTATCTAACTATCTATGATTATCTATATATCTATCTATCTATCTAACTATCTATGATTATCTATCTATCTATCTATCTACATACTTACCTATCTATCTACCTACTTACCTATCTATCTACCTACTTACCTATCTATCTACCTACTTACCTATCTACCTACTTACCTATCTATCTACCTACTTACCTATCTATCTACCTACTTACCTATCTATCTACCTACTTACCTATCTATCTACCTACTAACCTATCTATCTACCTACTTACCTATCTATCTACCTACTTACCTATCTATCTACCTACTTACCTATCTATCTACCTACTTACCTATCTATTTACCTACTTACCTATCTATTTACCTACTTACCTATCTATCTACCTACTTACCTATCTATCTACCTACTTACCTATCTATCTACCTACTTACCTATCTATCTACCTACTTACCTATCTATCTACCTACTTACCTATCTATCTACCTACTTACCTATCTATCTACCTACTTACCTATCTACCTACTTACCTATCTACCTACTTACCTATCTATCTACCTACTTACCTATCTATCTACCTACTTACCTATCTATCTACCTACTTACCTATCTATCTACCTACTTACCTATCTATCTATCTACTTACCTATCTATCTACCTACTTACCTATCTATCTACCTACTTACCTATCTATTTACCTACTTACCTATCTATTTACCTACTTACCTATCTATTTACCTACTTACCTATCTATCTACCTACTTACCTATCTATCTACCTACTTACCTATCTATCTACCTACTTACCTATCTATCTACCTACTTACCTATCTATCTACCTACTTACCTATCTACCTACTTACCTATCTATCTAACTACTTACCTATCTATTTACCTACTTACCTATCTATCTACCTACTTACCTATCTACCTACTTACCTATCTATCTACCTACTTACCTATCTATCTACCTACTTACCTATCTATCTACCTACTTACCTATCTATTTACCTACTTACCTATCTATCTACCTACTTACCTATCTACCTACTTACCTATCTATTTACCTACTTACCTATCTATCTACCTACTTACCTATCTATCTACTTACCTATCTATCTACCTACTTACCTATCTATCTACCTACTTACCTATCTATCTACCTACTTACCTATCTACCTACTTACCTATCTATCTACCTACTTACCTATCTATCTACCTACTTACCTATCTATCTACCTACTTACCTATCTATCTACCTACTTACCTATCTACCTACTTACCTATCTATCTACCTACTTACCTATCTATTTACCTACTTACCTACCTATCTACCTACTTACCTATCTATCTACCTACTTACCTATCTATCTACCTACTTACCTATCTATTTACCTACTTACCTATCTATCTACCTACTTACCTATCTACCTACTTACCTATCTATCTACCTACTTACCTATCTATTTACCTACTTACCTATCTATCTACCTACTTACCTATCTACCTACTTACCTATCTATCTACCTACTTACCTATCTACCTACTTACCTATCTATCTACCTACTTACCTATCTATTTACCTACTTACCTATCTATCTACCTACTTACCTATCTACCTACTTACCTATCTATCTACCTACTTACCTATCTATTTACCTACTTACCTACCTATCTACCTACTTACCTATCTATCTACCTACTTACCTATCTATCTACCTACTTACCTATCTATTTACCTACTTACCTATCTATCTACCTACTTACCTATCTACCTACTTACCTATCTATCTACCTACTTATCTATCTACCTACTTACCTATCTATCTACCTACTTACCTATCTATCTACCTACTTACCTATCTATCTACCTACTTACCCATCTATCTACCTACTTACCTATCTATCTACCTACTTACCTATCTATCTACCTACTTACCTATCTATTTACCTGTGTTATTTTATTGATATAAAAATCTATGTACATGTACTGATGTTTTAGAAACATTAACTGCTGTCTAGAAACATCACCGGATGTCTAGTAATATCAACTGATGTCTACTAATATCAACTGATGTCTAGTAACATTTAAACTAATTCTAGGGAACAAATGATGATCACAGCGTGACAGTATATTGAACTTTGTAAAAACAAGACTTAAGATCCTACCATTAGTAGTCGCTATTGATTGACTAAAACAACGTTTCTAGGGTTACCTTAATGACATCGAAAATTAAACGCAGGGCATAAATATTTATAGGACACTTAAAAGAACTGGAGAATTTTTTTAAAAAGGGAGATAATGATTATAATTTGAGTTGTCATTCATAGACTGGAGTTATATAAATTACTGACCAATTTTATAAGGTTACGTTTTCAATTAGAGAGATAAGATTAAATATATATAATTTGACAGAGGACTAAAAGGTCAAACGCGTAATTGTTTAACCACAAGACCTGAGTTGGACTCCAAGTGAAGCTGTATATTAAAGTTAAGAACTTTCTGAACCTATCAGTTATAATCAATATCGGACATATAAAGGAAAGATTACTGGCGTTAGTAAGGGTTCAATAGAGAAATTCCTCTATGTCATTGTGATTCACAGGAACAATTATATATATAGTTCGTCCATCGTGGTTCGATGATGACCACTTTGTCATCCAAGGGGGCTGAGGGCTTTGCACAGAGGTTTTATGCCTCCTCATGTGGCTGGTGAGATCTATGTGACCTGGAATGTTCGGCTGCACACTGGGCAGGTTATTCCATCTGGAGCTAGTGTCGTGGGCCTTGCTTTTCTTCTCTGGCGTTTTTCTTCTGCCAGCGTTGTTCTCTTTTACTCAGCAACCTGTGCGCCAGTTTTCACAGCGCGACGCCATGATGCTCTGTCATGTGCCTCTGTCTCCCAGGTGCCTGGGTCTATGAGAACACAGGAACAAAGTACAGGAACAATTATTAACTCTTTCTCTCCGTAATTATTTACCACATTCTGGTGGAATCAACGCTGGTATCGTCGGTTAGGAGAGAAAGAGTTAACGGAACGAAAACCTTTTAACGTAATCTTTTGAAGTCGTTTGTTTATTTCATTCTCAAATATAAACTTCTCTCTCTCGTTCTCTCTTCTTATCTTATCTTATCTTATCTTATAAGCTACAGACTTCCTTTAAACGAGAAGATATTTACGTCATACGCGTATCCCTGTGTCAAATGTATGGTCATGCATACTTGAACGTGACTTAAAATCTGCCAAGTCGTTTGTTTTCCTGGCTGATTCAGGCAAACCATTTCATGCTCTAATAGCGCTAGGGCATAAGGGGCACTTGTAGGTATTTATATTTGTCCAAGAATGTAAAATTCTATATTTGGGTATAATGAAGTGTATGATTTTGTAGCATACGGAATAAGACGTGTGTCTCTTTGTCTTTCTGGGTATTTTATAAGGTTTCTATATTTATAAATTAAGGTTCAGTCTTCGATGTATTAATTATTAATCAACGCTGGTATCGTCGGTTAGGAGAGAAAGAGTTAACGGAACGAAAACCTTTTAACGTAATCTTTTGAAGTCGTTTGTTTATTTCATTCTCAAATATAAACTTCTCTCTCTCTCGTTCTCTCTTCTTATCTTATCTTATCTTATCTTATCTTATAAGCTACAGACTTCCTTTAAACGAGAAGATATTTACGTCCTACGCGTATCCCTGTGTCAAATGTATGGTCATGCATACTTGAACGTGACTTAAAATCTGCCAAGTCGTTTGTTTTCCTGGCTGATTCAGGCAAACCATTCCATGCTCTAATAGCGCTAGGGCATAAGGGGCACTTGTAGGTATTTAAATTTGTCCAAGAATGTAAAATTCTATATTTGGGTATAATGAAGTGTATGATTTTGTAGCATACGGAATAAGACGTGTGTCTCTTTGTCTTTCTGGATATTTTATAAGGTTTCTATGTTTATAAATTAAGGTTCAGTCTTCGATGTATTAATTATTGCTGCTATACTTTTTAATGTTCTGTCTTTGAATGTCTCTAAATGTAATGACTCTTACTGACGTCGTATCTCTAAGCAAATATAAATATTAGCTTGTTCAAAATGTGACGGCTCTATTTCGCGTCTGTCTTAGTTTCTTTATGTGTTGTTGGGTTGAGGGATCCTATGCAGAGGATTATATTCTATTACTGGCCTCAGGTGAAATAACATTATAGTTTTACATTCTTATTAGATTTGTAACAATTTCATTTAATATACCCTAATGCTTTGAATTTTTTAAAATAATTTCTTCAATATGAGAATTTCATGAGAATTATTCTTTTTTTTTTCTCTCTATTTCTCTTTCTCTCTAATTTCTCTCTCTCTCTCTCTCTCTCTATTTATCTCCCTCTTTCTCTCTATCCCTTTCTTTCTCTTTTATCTCTATCTCTCTCACTACTTTCTCTCTCTCTTTCTCTCTATCTCTCTATCTATTTTTTTTCTCTCTTTCTCCCTCTCTCTCTCTTTCTCCCTCTCTCTCTCTTTCTCTCTCTACCTCTCTCTCTCTTTCCATCTCTCTCTTTTTCTCTTCATCTTTCTCTCTCTCTCTCTTACACAATATCACTATTTCTCTTTCTCTTTCTCTATTTCTATCTTTCCATCTCACTCTCGGTCTCCTTTTCTCTCCATCTCTATTTCTCTTCCTTGTGAGCACAATGGTATTAAGTAACTCGGAATGTATTTTTTTTTTCAACTTTGGGACATATCCATTTTTTGCACTTGTGCGAGTTTTCGCTCTATCTGAAATCGAGGCAATATTGTTTTTTAAATTCTCGACCTTTATGGCGACATTTATGCACTACGCAAGACAGCAGGGTTTCTGTCCAGGGCTTTTGCAAGAGAGGATTTGAGCCTCTAGGGCCCTCACTCAAATGGAGTTTGATGATGATGATGATGCTTTTTTCGAAGCTTTCAGTTACAACCTTTGCCCTTAGAATGGCAATAATCCCAAAGGTTCCTCTTTAGGACATTTAGTTGAGATAATAGCTCACGCAAGAATGGCATGCAGCTCCCTCGCGACGCAGTCCACTGGGTCGTTCAATGGTAAAGCAATACATTAAAAAACAAACTTCGAATTGATTTAAAGGTATTTCGTTGCGCAGCTATGCAGTTTTCTCGTTTTATTAAAAATTTGCATATTTTCTTTTTCTGTAGGTCTGAGTTTCCAAAATGTTATATTATATATATATATATAGCTCCTCCTTCGTAGTCGAGGATGAGCACATTTCTCATTTTTTATGGACTCGGAGGTGGCCGTAAAGTCCAATCCTCGCTTTAAAAAGCCGGCCGCATACGTGGCATGGGTGGGTTAGGTCAGTAGCAGATAGGCCTGCTTCTTCTCTCAGTTTTCTGTTGGTTCGGCGCTCTTTCGCCCTGGCCACTCTTCTTGCTTCATATCTTGAGACTCCGAGACTCACAGCTTCACGCCATGAGGAGCGATCGAGAGCTAGTGCTTCCCAACTGTGAATGTCGATATCGCATTCCTTGAAGGAGCTTTTGAGAGTGTCTTTGTAGCGCTTGTATTGGACTCCCTGGGAGCGCTTTCCTGCACAGAACTCCCCGTACAGAAGTAATTCATTGTAGTCTCCCTTTATCAGTTTTATTAATTCATGTATTATTTTTATTATTTGTAGAATTTAATGCAATGATATATTCACAATTTAAGAGTTACCTCCCATTTATAGATTTTCCCTATTACAGTAATAAGATTAACATTGGCCTATTTTTTTTCTTGGACACCAGAAATATAACACTCATCGCTCTGTTCAAAGACTATATATTGTTTATTATGGGCGATTTTCGTCATTCTCGCATAAAATAATAATAGAAAGTTCCGCTAGTAAACGTTCACCCATGCCCATAAATGTCTTTGGCCCGCGAATTTTTTTTTTATGCATGACGTTGAATTGGATAGGCCCGTAAATTCAAGTATCACTTCTTCTCCGCCCCCCCCCCCCACACTTTTCCTCTTTAAACTCTCCGTTTTAAGAAAAATAGTATAATTTACACAGGTTACATTTTTTTTTATACATGCTTTTAAAATTCACCCAGATAATCCAGATATCCGGTTCTTTCTTTCTCCCCCCCCCCACACCCCTATTTTTCTAACTGTTCAAGATAACTGATTGGATTATAGTGTATTTAAAAAGCTAATAGCAAGAAAAAAAGGCTAAACAAAACCAATGGACGACATTCACCAATCGTAAACAAACTGCATACATCCACGTGATTCTCTATCCTTCTATACAAATTACGATCTAATTTCAATCAACAATGCCGTTAAAATGGTTATCACGTGGCAGTTTTTTTCGTAGTTTTATCAATATTATCACGTGACCGTTCGTTTTGGTGAATGAGGTCCATTGGTAACAGGGGCGGACTGGCTATATGGGCATTCGGGCAAATGCCCGGTGGGCCGCACCCCATTGGGCCGGGAAGGCCACCCAAAGGGCCGTATGAATGCCAGTAAATTGTTTTCAGATTTATATTATTCTCTGTAAAGATAACACTTTGAGCGTCATGATTGAAAATATCCTTTACACTAATACTAATGTAAAGCATTGTTGTAAATATCCTTCATCCATATATAGTGCTTCTAGTAGACGTCGCTAAACTAAACTATACGCAAGAAGCTTAAGGCATCTATTTCTTATAGAGATCGGTGTTAGTGTGAATCTATTCGGATGAGGGACCAACAACCAATACGTTCCAAGTCCTATATGATGACATGTCTAGTCACATACAAATTCTTATTTGTCTGATGGAGTTATCGCATGATCTCGAGTTGGCTTCGCTACGAAGTCCTTAACAAGTTACAATTATTATTTTGAACAGTGTAGAAATGGGTGGATTGGAGTCAAAATGCGAAAGAATCTAAAAAGTATATAAAAAAGAAGGAGCAGAAAATACGTAATAATAGCTCTGTAAATAAGTGCAGTAAACGTATTGATGTCTTCTCGCAAGCACTAGAGATTTACCAAGTTTATGATGACAGCGTTTACAAATGAACTGGCTCAACGTCATAAACAACACTAATGCCAAGACGACAAAGTTATTGACTTAAGTCGAAATACAAAGAGGCTTTGCTAAATTATGAAATTATCTTGACAGCATTTGTTTTACTGAACGTAAGGATATTTTAAAAAAACACGTGGACATGTTGTGTGTGTGTGTGTGTGCGTGCGTGCGTGCGTGCGTGTGTGTTTGTGTGTGTGTGTGTGTGTGTGTGTGTATGTGTGTGTGTGTGTGTGTGGCCAGCTCTAAGATGAAACCAAACAAGGTTTTCAAGTTATTGAGAAAGCAGTATATTTGAGTAAAGTAAAGTTCTCTTTCAGACCTTGCGATCTATAAGGCCAGATGATGTTAAGGTCATCAGTTTCTTTGAGAATGGTTAACAACTAAAGTCAGGTACCCGTTAAAGTTGGGTGGACCCAAGGGGAGTCCCAAAAAAAACAAAAATTCAAAATCCTAGTCTTCACCGAGATTCGAACCCAGGACCCAAGGTTTGGAAGCGCTTAACCACTCAGCCACCGCGCCCCCATCACCTTCTTAGAAGGGCAGTTAAATAATGGAGGTTGAAGGGTTGTATTTGTAAATTGAAGTTCAAATGTCTGAGAAAAAAGGGCAAGGAGTGAAAGTGAATCATAAACAATATGTTTGGTGTTGGAGGATCCTCAAATGTCTCACGGCGCTCCCCCCCAGACTCCCTAGCTGACCTTGGTGGTGTGTACTGTCTTTCCACTAATTAAAAGTAGAACCTATTCTAGGCTTAAAAAAACGCCCGAAAGAATGAAAGGTCAGAATGTAATGAAGATTATTTACATACATATACATTGCACTGTAGATACTTCAGAATATCAGAATATGCATTTTTAAAAGCTTAAAATAACGAAAATAATGCTTGGACCCAAATGGAGGAGCTCACTGCGCTCCCACCAGACTCCCTAGCTGACCTTGGTGGTGTGTACTGTCTTTCCACTAATTAAAAGTAGAACCTATTCTAGGCTTAAAAAAACGCCCGAAAGAATGAAAGGTCAGAATGTAATGAAGATTATTTACATACATATACATTGCACTGTAGATACTTCAGAATATCAGAATATGCATTTTTAAAAGCTTAAAATAACGGAAATAATGCTTGGACCCAAATGGAGGAGCTCACTGCGCTCCCACCAGACTCCCTAGCTGACCTTGGTGGTGTGTACTGTCTTTCCACTAATTAAAAGTAGAACCTATTCTAGGCTTAAAAAAACGCCCGAAAGAATGAAAGGTCAGAATGTAATGAAGATTAATTACATACATATACATTGCAGAGGGGGTAGAACCCCCCCCCCCTACCACCACCACCGAAAAATCCCGGCTACGCCCATGAAATGACATGCCATTCATTTGTGGGCCGGTTCATATGGTAATGCCCGGGCCGATTTTGATACGCAGTCCGCCCCTGATTGGTAAAATAAATCTAATCGCACAGAAAACTGTCCTCGTTTAATGTTAGCGAAAAGGCCTTGGCTATGTTTTATCACGCTCACATCTGCAATACTTTAAGTTTCAATATCACTGCCTGGTATGGCAATCTGAGCATTAAAAATAAAAATAAACTTTATAGAATCCTAAATGCTGCTGGTAAAATCCTTGGCAAAAAACAAACCCCATTTGGGCAGTTGTTTGAGACAAACATCAATAAAAAAAAAAGGTAACAAGATCCTCGAAATAAAGAATAACCCTTTGTGTCAGGATTTTGTGATTTTACCATCACAAAAGAGATACAAGACACCGCTAGCAAAGACAAACAGACACAACACTCTTTTTTTGTTCCTCTGGCAATCAAATCATTAAATAGGAACAATTTGATATAAACTTTGTCACATGTAAATTATGAGTGAGTCTGGCGTGAATGTACACTTTGGTTTCTTAACGTTATCATTTTTTTGGTTGGTGTAATGCACAAATTGTAAGACAAATTTCCATACGGACGATAAAGATTATTATTATTATTATTATTATTATTATTATTTATGTTTTGCTAGATCTATCACGGATGCAGCTTCACCTCGTGTAAGTTTTGTTTCGTTCTCTTTCGTTTTCTTTTCATTGAAGTATTTTATTATGTTTTTCTTGTAGACATTTAACCGATATGGCTTCTGTCGCGAAAAAGGCTGACTTGTTCTATTCACTAATAATAACCCAAGTAATAACATTTTAATTGTGTTCCATATGAGAGAATTATAGATAAGTGATTTGAAACATTTAAATTCTTACTGTCTACACATTTTCTCCCTCAAAAAAAGCCCGTTTTGGGCCCGAGCGCGATGAGCTCTTTCGCGCCATGGTTGCTACACCACTGTATACCACCGTAGTACCTTGTACCGTATCTATAGATTTTTAAAAAAAAGTAAAGTTCCCCTTTCAGACTTTGCGATCTATAGGGCAGATGATGTAAAAAATCGTCTGTTTCTGTGACGAGGGTGTCATGTGGTCAGCACAACGACCAACCGCCTTTACTTTTCCCCAACTAGTGTCAGGTACCCATTAGAGCTGGGTGGACTCAGAGGCGCCCAAAGATCCCGAAATAAAAAAAAATCCCAGTCTTCACCAGGATTCGAAGCCGGGACCCCCGGTTCGTGAAGCCAAGCCACCTAGCCTCCTACCGTATCTATGACATAAAGCAAATACTTGCTTGAGGATTCCCATTTTTTGAAACACAGTCATGCTTAAGAGAGAGTATGGTGAAGATACATTTTAAATCCAATGTAAGAAAATTAAGTTTTACCTTGAAAATTCTGAAGTCTATTTGTGTCTTGATTCAAAGAGTTCCGATATTAATCGCGGGATTCAAACCTTGTCTTAAGTTTTTTGTTCAAGTCTTACTGTTTTATTCTAGCAATGAGCCACCTACGAACAACTTTCACGTGTCTACTCCCACTTTTTTTTAAAAATGTTTTTCACACAACTTTGTCTTTGGTCAAATGTCCAGTTGCGCCTTCTCTCTCTCGTTCTCCCTTATATGGACAGGTGTCTCTGACGTCAGGCTAAAAGTAAAAAGATGCCTCGCGCTTTTATTGGTGGCGTCTGCTTCGTGCGTAGATTGTAAGCGTGAGCCTCACGTGCGGTGATAGCGGTATCTTATCAACGACCGAGAAACGTAACCTTCCGCTTGACCCGTACCTCTATTTCAGCGGCAGACGTAGCCAATAAAAACATATTATAATATCACTTTCCTTTCGATAAATTGTTTTCAATTAGCAATTTATACAAACAGTACAAACTTTCCTTACGATAAATAAAAATAAGTAACATACGAATTTTTGTCTAATATTATAGAGCACAACATAACATATGGATTATATACGAGCAGTTTTTATAAAAGAATCTTTTATAAAAACGTGTTTCTAAGTAGTACTTAAATTTCAATACTTTGTTGGTCAAGGAAATGTACTTATAGATTGATAAGTCTTTTAACTGGGTTATACCACTACCAGGGATTGCAGCCTGGTCGTGTGGTATGCGCCTTGGACTTCCATCACGATTGTTCCGAGTTAGAACTTAGAACCCAATTATTATATTGTTATTTTAGATCACTTCCGTAGACGCTTAATCTCCAAGCCAAGGTTCTCATATTTTCGTTGTTTTTCCAACTCAGTTTTTCTTGAATTATGAGATAGTGGTACGGCAATGTCAGTAATGGTATCTTTTTTTTTTTATATTAACGAACAGTAGATCAGGGCGATTAAAGTCTACCGTTTTGTCGGTCAAAATAGGCCTATCCCAGTACAGCGGATGATCAGTAGACTCGAGAACCTCTTGCGGCGAGTAATAAGGAGGCGTATTTTTACCTATCAAATTATGTATCAAAAGCCAAATGCTGGTGTATTAGCTTTGCAACTTGGTTATGGCGATCTAGGTAGGCAGATTCTGATAGAGCCATTATGTGTTCAATTGACTCACCCACATTGCCACATTTTCGGCATTTGTCAACAGCATTGAGTTTTAGGATATGTTTCTCGTAATTTTTTGTCCTGATTACTCTGTTCTGCATTGCTGTAACAAAGCCTTCAGTTTCAGGGTAGAGATGACCTGCTGTGAGCCATTGCTAAGGAAGCAGCCTTGTCAATGTTGTCCCCATCTAATAAAGCCGGGAATTTTCCGTGGAGTGTTTTTTCTTCCCATTGGCGAATCTCATACCCGACGTCATCCAGACCGACATTAAAATATTATTATTATTATAATGTTAGAAATTAACTTTTGTTAACTGTGGGACACAGAAACAGATGACCTATACATGAGCTGACGTATAGATTGGGACCTTTACTTGTATTACATAGTCTGAATGTTTCTTCGCTATTATAAAATTAGAATGTTTCACCCCCAATTATAAAGTTTTTATGTTTCATTGCTATTATAAAGTTTCACTGCTATTATAAAAACTAAATGTTTTACTGCACTATAACAGTTTTAATGTTTTTTTATGCTATTATAAAGTTTCAATAATTTACTGCTATTATAAAGTTTGAATCTCTCACTGCTATAGAAATGTGAACTATAAAATGGTTGGGAAAAATACAGGTGGTTGGTCATAGTGCTGTCTCATGGCACCCTTGTTAACTGCAGGCTGCAGACACAGATGACCTTTGCAACATCTGCGATATAGATTGGGAGCTTTGGGGGTTTTTTTTACTTGAGGCCACCATTAGAACAACAGTTAAGACCCACCACAACTTCATACTATAAATAGATTTTCAAACAAGCAGAATATAAAAAATCCTTTTTTTAAACAAAAAAAAGCTTATTTAAAGGGAAAGAACTCGGCTTAAAAACTATATATATTAATAATGTACAAGTTATTTCCCTTATTTGATATCAAAGTAAAAAAAAAAAAAAAAAAGTAAAGTTCCCCTTTCAGACCTTGTGGATGGTTGGAGCTCACAATAAACTGAAATTGTTTCCCCTGATGACACAATTCTTTGTGCCACTCTTCTATGGAAATCTTTTAAAAAAAGAAGTGTAGAAAAAAACGTCGAATTCGGTCTATGGATGATTAACTTCTTAGTTCTGAAGCCATTGGTGGAGAGACCATTTACATTATATCCTGCTTTGAATTCATATTTCACTTCTCAAGAGAAGTGCCCCACCATAATCAAAACCAGCGTGCTGAATAGCGGCTACATTTAGTACACAACATTTGCGTCAATATCTCATGCAGAAGTTCTGTTTATTGAGTAACAGACATATATGTCAGTGCTCTTGGAGTATCTTCTGCCATTGACGAATTGGTCTAGAAATGCTAATAAAGAAACAGGAACAGTTGAAAAGGTTCCTCCTCAAAGAAGTGCGCATGCGACTTACTAATTGGATGTCGCGATTTGGTAAGAAAAAGTCATGCAGCAGACGACAATTGTAAACTTTTACGACAATGGTGCCGAATATTTCGGAGAAAGAAGCGACCTATTCGACAGCTTCATCGGATTGCACACTTTGGGAAACACTGGTCTAGGCCAACATTGTGTGTGAATTGTGTGTGTGTGTGTATATATTGTGATGTATTGTTCTAACTTCTAACTTGTTGAAATAGTTCTCAAAAAAAAAATCTTAGCCTGTTCTTTTTACCCCCCATGATCGACATGTGTCCTGCTTTCACTCCCCTGATATCTGGTCACCTTACCATAGACTCACCACCAATGACTAACAGAGTTGCTGGAACTGTATTCTTGCTCGAAAGGTTTTTAGGTCTTTCCCCTCCTGAAATACTGCATTCACGCCATCCGCTGGGGTAAACAGAACAATAGCCTCTCGGACAAATGTCATTGTACGCACACAAAACATAATCTCTAACCCTATTGTTTAAATTCATTAGGATTAGCACGCGCTCTGCAATAGCCTCATTGCACCCTGACCTACAACCATTAGGGGATCAGACGGGCTTCGGTGAGGAGAGGAGTGTGTTTACTGTAAAAATATCAATGCTTCAACTTCTTACATCATGTAACTTAAAGCCATTGTAGATGTAAAACTATTCGCTCTACTTTTTTTTTTTTTTTTTTTGCATATAAAATATATAGGATTACAATTCCTGTGTTTCGGTATGGGACAGTAGACTTTGAAGATTGAACACATTGTACTAATTCACCAGCAAAATAAAATATGACCCTGCATAGTAGGACTATGTTAAGTATTCTAAGCTATCTAAACTGGTAGAGTTATCTAAACTGGTAGAGTTATCTAAACTGGTAGAGTTATCTAAACTGGTAGAGTTATCTAAACTGGTAGAGTTATCTAAACTGGTAGAGTTATCTAAACTGGTAGAGTATCTAAACTGGTAGAGTTATCTAAACTGGTAGAGTTATCTAAACTGGTAGAGTTATCTAAACTGGTAGAGTTATCTAAACTGGTAGAGTTATCTAAACTGGTAGAGTTATCTAAACTGGTAGAGTTATCTAAACTGGTAGAGTTATCTAAACTGGTAGAGTTATCTTAACTGGTAGAGTTATCTAAACTGGTAGAGTTATCTAAACTGGTAGAGCTATCTAAACTGGTAGAGCTATCTAAACTGGTAGAGTTATCTTAACTGGTAGAGTTATCTAAACTGGTAGAGTTATCTAAACTGGTAGAGTTATCTAAACTGGTAGAGTTATCTAAACTGGTAGAGCTATCTAAACTGGTAGAGCTATCTAAACTGGTAGAGTTATCTTAACTGGTAGAGTTATCTTAACTGGTAGAGTTATCTAAACTGGTAGAGCTATCTAAACTGGTAGAGTTATCTAAACTGGTAGAGCTATCTAAACTGGTAGAGTTATCTTAACTGGTAGAGTTATCTAAACTGGTAGAGCTATCTAAACTGGTAGAGTTATCTTAACTGGTAGAGCTATCTAAACTGGTAGAGTTATCTTAACTGGTAGAGCTATCTAAACTGGTAGAGTTATCTTAACTGGTAGAGTTATCTAAACTGGTAGAGCTATCTAAACTGGTAGAGTTATCTTAACTGGTAGAGCTATCTAAACTGGTAGAGTTATCTTAACTGGTAGAGCTATCTAAACTGGTAGAGTTATCTAAACTGGTAGAGTTATCTAAACTGGTAGAGCTATCTAAACTGGTAGAGTTATCTTAACTGGTAGAGCTATCTAAACTGGTAGAGTTATCTTAACTGGTAGAGTTATCTAAACTGGTAGAGTTATCTTAACTGGTAGAGTTATCTAAACTGGTAGAGTTATCTAAACTGGTAGAGTTATCTTAACTGGTAGAGTTATCTAAACTGGTAGAGTTATCTAAACTGGTAGAGTTATCTAAACTGGTAGAGTTATCTAAACTGGTAGAGTTATCTTAACTGGTAGAGTTATCTAAACTGGTAGAGTTATCTAAACTGGTAGAGTTATCTAAACTGGTAGAGTTATCTAAACTGGTAGAGCTATCTAAACTGGTAGAGTTATCTAAACTGGTAGAGTTATCTTAACTGGTAGAGTTATCTAAACTGGTAGAGTTATCTAAACTGGTAGAGTTATCTAAACTGGTAGAGTTATCTTAACTGGTAGAGCTATCTAAACTGGTAGAGTTATCTAAACTGGTAGAGCTATCTAAACTGGTAGAGTTATCTAAACTGGTAGAGTTATCTTAACTGGTAGAGTTATCTAAACTGGTAGAGTTATCTAAACTGGTAGAGTTATCTAAACTGGTAGAGTTATCTAAACTGGTAGAGTTATCTTAACTGGTAGAGCTATCTAAACTGGTAGAGTTATCTTAACTGGTAGAGTTATCTAAACTGGTAGAGCTATCTAAACTGGTAGAGTTATCTTAACTGGTAGAGCTATCTAAACTGGTAGAGTTATCTTAACTGGTAGAGCTATCTAAACTGGTAGAGTTATCTAAACTGGTAGAGTTATCTAAACTGGTAGAGCTATCTAAACTGGTAGAGTTATCTTAACTGGTAGAGCTATCTAAACTGGTAGAGTTATCTTAACTGGTAGAGTTATCTAAACTGGTAGAGTTATCTTAACTGGTAGAGTTATCTAAACTGGTAGAGTTATCTAAACTGGTAGAGTTATCTTAACTGGTAGAGTTATCTAAACTGGTAGAGTTATCTAAACTGGTAGAGTTATCTAAACTGGTAGAGTTATCTAAACTGGTAGAGTTATCTTAACTGGTAGAGTTATCTAAACTGGTAGAGTTATCTAAACTGGTAGAGTTATCTAAACTGGTAGAGTTATCTAAACTGGTAGAGCTATCTAAACTGGTAGAGTTATCTAAACTGGTAGAGTTATCTTAACTGGTAGAGTTATCTAAACTGGTAGAGTTATCTAAACTGGTAGAGTTATCTAAACTGGTAGAGTTATCTTAACTGGTAGAGCTATCTAAACTGGTAGAGTTATCTAAACTGGTAGAGCTATCTAAACTGGTAGAGTTATCTAAACTGGTAGAGTTATCTTAACTGGTAGAGTTATCTAAACTGGTAGAGTTATCTAAACTGGTAGAGTTATCTAAACTGGTAGAGTTATCTAAACTGGTAGAGTTATCTTAACTGGTAGAGCTATCTAAACTGGTAGAGTTATCTTAACTGGTAGAGTTATCTAAACTGGTAGAGCTATCTAAACTGGTAGAGTTATCTTAACTGGTAGAGCTATCTAAACTGGTAGAGTTATCTTAACTGGTAGAGCTATCTAAACTGGTAGAGTTATCTAAACTGGTAGAGTTATCTAAACTGGTAGAGCTATCTAAACTGGTAGAGTTATCTTAACTGGTAGAGCTATCTAAACTGGTAGAGTTATCTTAACTGGTAGAGTTATCTAAACTGGTAGAGTTATCTTAACTGGTAGAGTTATCTAAACTGGTAGAGTTATCTAAACTGGTAGAGTTATCTTAACTGGTAGAGTTATCTAAACTGGTAGAGTTATCTAAACTGGTAGAGTTATCTAAACTGGTAGAGTTATCTAAACTGGTAGAGTTATCTTAACTGGTAGAGTTATCTAAACTGGTAGAGTTATCTAAACTGGTAGAGTTATCTAAACTGGTAGAGTTATCTAAACTGGTAGAGCTATCTAAACTGGTAGAGCTATCTAAACTGGTAGAGTTATCTTAACTGGTAGAGTTATCTAAACTGGTAGAGTTATCTAAACTGGTAGAGTTATCTAAACTGGTAGAGTTATCTTAACTGGTAGAGTTATCTAAACTGGTAGAGTTATCTAAACTGGTAGAGTTATCTAAACTGGGAAAAGTAAGCCGTTTGCTTTGAAAAGAAAATTGAACATATCAGATTTATAGATGACTTCTATTTGTTTACCAATTCACAATACATTTTAGCAAGGGGTCAAACTATATAGGTGAAGAGGTTCGAGTCATCAAATAGCACATTCTAAGACCATCAAACATATGAATATTCATAACTTGTGTTTAAACGTATAGTTATTAACTTCTAATGTAGTTGGTTGTTGTTTTTTTTTTCAATATTAAGCGACTTGAAAAAAAAATACTTCTATGCAATATTTTATTTATCGTTCTTGACATTAGGTATATGGTGTGTGATGTGTTATTACTTTTTTTGTATTTTAACGTTTATTATTAATTTATTAGTAGTTAAAAGTTAGTCAATCCATCACTAAGCACTATTACTCGCTTAAGAGTATAGGGACTACGCTCATGTAAAATCAAAGTATGTTAAAATTCGTTTAGATACATGAATTAGTTTGATGAGTCGACGATAACTCATGCCTCTCTTTAGGGTAAATAAAAGGTTTGTAATAATGCAAAAGTTGGATAATCGTGCTGACTGCACATCTTCCTCTACACTATCAATCGTACATTCTTTTTTTCCAGATCCAGATTGTCGGTGCGTAGGTTATGGCATTCTAGCACCAATGTGTATTAAGTGCACATTTTTTTAACGCACCTTCTTTGTTGCCTTGCTTGTAAGTTTACGGAGTGGTTTTGTTATGCTGGTGTAACGTTTGTTGAGATTCTTCTGTGTTCCCCTGTTTAGGGTGAGTATCTAAGGCATGACTGCATTTCGCAGTTGTTTCGGTGCCATAGTATACTAGACCGTTTGTCTTTACTTTTGTCTCTACAGGGAGTTACTATGAGATTCGAAGTCTACACTAGATACTTATCATACTAGAGTCGAGTCAGCAGTGTGTTTTGTTGTGATTGTGAGCATTAATGTGCTACGTAGTGGGACAGCTAGGTGGAGAGATGATTATTGAAGTAATATAACAATTATGTTGTAAAACGTGTAACTACAAGAATATTACTTCATCACTTTGTCATCATAAAGCCTATTCATCTCATTAAACATTTATATTGTTAATATCTCGTTGACTGTTTATTGCAAGCACGAAGGTGCCTGTTGAATGTCAGGGGCCCGGGCAAACGAGCTAAGGCTTTAACACAACCCTGACACAGATCACATAATGACTTTGTATGGAGAAGGATTTTTTTTTAAAAGACAGTTTCAAAAATGTCTTTTAAGAAGTTGACATTTAGTCAGAACGTTGTTTTTGCTGTCATGAGCATCAGATTTAGAATGGCCCAATTTTTGGGTTCAGTCACATTCGGCTTATCTGAGAGGTAGCCAAACATCGTATTTTGTTCGTTGTCAGAAAATGTTATTTTTGGTATTGAATTGCAGGAGAATGCATGCTCTTTATACACAACACAAATTAAAGTTTATAAACCCTAAAATCAGTTTAGTTTAATGGGGGGGGGGTCATCGTCGTCAATTAGGAGAGTAAGAGTTAAAAGGGCATAAAATGTAAATCTCATCTATTTCATGGCTGACGGTTAACAAGGCTGTCATTTGCTCAGCACTAAAAGCGCCTATACTTCCCCGACGTATGCGATGTACCCCATTAGAATTGGAAATTCCCCGTCTTCAGATTTTGAACTTCAAACATGATGTACCCCATTAGAATTGGAAATTCCCAGTCTTCAGATTTTGAACTTCAAACATGATGTACCCCATTAGAGTTGGAAATTCCCAGTCTTCAGATTTTGAACTTCAAACATGATGTACCCCATTAGAATTGGAAATTCCCAGTCTTCAGATTTTGAACTTCAAACATGATGTACCCCATTAGAATTGGAAATTCCCAGTCTTCAGATTTTGAACTTCAAACATGATGTACCCCATTAGAGTTGGAAATTCCCAGTCTTCAGATTTTGAACTTCAAACATGATGTACCCCATTAGAATTGGAAATTCCCAGTCTTCAGATTTTGAACTTCAAACATGATGTACCCCATTAGAGTTGGAAATTCCCAGTCTTCAGTCTTTGAACTAAGACCCCTCGGTTCGAAATCCTAGCACCTTATTAAAACTTAACCACCATGCCCCACGCTCTGTTTAAGACAAGGAATAAAAGAAATTGATTTTAATTTGTGTAAATTTGTGTACTTTGTGATCCATAAGGATCAATAAAACAGTCTTAGTCTTAGTCTTAAATAATAATATATGTCTAAAAACGCTCGATTTACTTCAGTTTCCTCCCCCTGGATAGTTACAATGGCTTCCTTTCAGTAAAGGCTTTGATAACTATTATGTGCCAGTTTATTTTGTATTTTTTGTGATACATACAATTTAGTCACTTGTTTTATTTACATAGAACTTTAAAATTTAAATCCATCTCTCTGAGTTTATAAGTAAAAAGTAAAAGTAAAGATTCCTTTTCAGAACTTGCGGTCATTTGTTTCTATGCCAACGGTTATCAAGCAGGGTGTTATGTGGCCAGCATAACGACCAACCGCCTTTTAATTTCCCCAACTAAAGTCAGGTACCCATTAGGGCTCGGTGGACTCATGGACTCAGGGGCGCCCTAAAAATCCCGAAATTCAAAATTCCAGTCTTCACCGATATTCGAACCCAGGACCCCAGGCTCGGAATCCGAGCGCTTAACCACTCAGCCACCGCTGTTTTTATCACGTTCACAGAGTGGTTGAATAAAAAAAAATTTATCAGTGGCTGTTTTTATCACGTTCACAGAGTGTTTGAATAAAATAAAAATGTATCAGTGGCTGTACAATCAAATGTAAAGTGCAAAGATAATTAGACTCTATAGAGGAGTAACAATGTTAAAAGTTCAGCACGACACAGCTATGGCTCTATTAGAGTGTTTAGGCAGCGAAGCCTTCTTATAACCCGATAAATAAATTTAGAGAGAAAATGAGATTACTATGAGGGCCTAGGAGAAGTGAATTTGGTTGCTTAAATGAAATAACTATTTAAAAAATAAACAGCGAAAAAAAAATAAAACTATGCAAATAAGTTGTGCATTTACTAAAAAACTTTTATATACATTATAATAAATAAATATACATCTAAATCAGAAAATAGCTTAAATTCTTTTTTCGCAATTTCTGTAGTAGAGACCTTTTTAGACTAGTAAACATAGAGTCACAGTGCTCTACTGTGTTTGACATCTGATCCAAGTTACAAATTTTTTTCTTTACATTTTTTTTATCCCACTAATTGGAGGCTTTAGTCGGTTGCCTATGCCTAGAGCCAGCCCTGATCTATAAAACGGATCCCTTTTTTAAACATATATTTTGCTATCTTCTATTTAGCACTGCTGTAGGGGTTCAGTTGTAATGCTTGTTTAGTAGGGTCTCATCGTGACGGACATTCTGACCAACAAGAAAATTGTTATTGCCTATCTTCGTATGGATTCTTTTAGTGTGTTTTCGTGCAAGACTGAAGATCTTTACTCAGTAATAAAGAATTAACAAAGCGTGACAGCCTATAAATCTGAAGGTCTTTAGTCTGTAGTAAAGAATTGAAAAGCTTGACAGCTTACAAGGCAGGACCGACTTTAGACATATGCAAACTAGGACCTCTGATTAATAAAATCTCACATATTACCTTTGACATTTTTTAAAGAAGAAATAGCTAAACTTTTTGTTCAATGTTATTGTTGATGTACACTAGCCTGACTAATTTTTAAATAAATTGTGCAACTTTATTTTTTCGCTGTTTATTTTTTATTTTTCTGTCATTTGGGCCCACCAAATTCTCTTTACCTTGTTCCTCCAATTATCTAAAGATGGCCCTGCTGAACGTCCGTCAGTATCAAAGAATGTAAAAGCTTGACGTCAGCCTACAAGTTATTTCCCTTTTAGTTTCTGTACCAAACAAAACTCCACTACTTTTGCTAACAGTCACGTCTGCAATGTTGTGCTGCATATCAAGTGTTGCTTGATCTCCTGAATATTAAGCAGTCAACGTCTGACATCACGTGCCAGATTTTTGAGAAAAGGTTAGCTGTGTAATTCATCTTAATTGAGCAATTATTCTGTGCGAGTGATTGCAATAGTTCTCTCTATGACACTTGTAGTTTATATGTTTATATTTTGTTTCTAGGCTACACACTTTATTAGAAGTGTATTCGATCTCTAGACCAATTTCAAGGGACAAGAAATTGAAGCGAATTATTCTTTACTGTGTAAAATAATTGTCAATCAAATGTATTTAATTTAGTCGGAAATTCGTCATTCGATTTGTGTATTATTTTCTTTGCTATGTGGCTCCTTTGTCTTATCTTATAAAATACAGACGTTACTTCATGTTTATCAGTGGCATCAGATGTCATAAGCAAACTGGAAAACCTGCCAGAATAACACCAGCTCCCAAGTAAAATTAAAACTAGTCTTCGTAAGTCATCTCCTTACTCCTACATGGCTGAAAAGATTTGAACAATAAACGCTGGTGCTGAAAGAACAATCCAAGCCTCAGAAAAATGCTGGGTTTGAGATAACAGAAAAAGAAAACAAATGAGTTTGTACTGTTACAAGTCTACACAGTGGCTGGTAAAATTCTTTAACTCTTTCTCTCCGTAATTATTTTTTATCATATTTGGCTAGTATATATATATATTTATGTTTATTGTATTTTCTGACAAAACAATTTTCAATTTTTAAAAATTAAACAATTCTGGTGGAATCAACGTTGGTTTCGTCAGTTAGGAGAGAAAGAGTTAATACTGTTAAGAAATGAAAGCTGGGCTAATTTGGTCAAAAGTCTTTCTTCAAGGTGCAGAAGTTGGTGCACGAAGAAACAGACATCTATGTGTCGGCGCTGGAACAATTGTATATGAATTGAATGTGGCGGTACATTGGAGGAGTTCTGTTTAAAAATGTGGCCACCTGACCAGTGAAAAAAATACTAATATACTTTAATAAATACTTTAATAAATAATACTTTATTGTATTGGTAGATATGGTAACATAAATGGACAACATAAAGTAATGGAATCGTTGCAGAAATTAGTATCCTGTGGTTCTTTTTTTTTCGTCTTTAGTTTGTAAAACTGTCCACTGTCCTGATTACGATGCTTATATGAAATCACTCTGTTTCTCTGTCTGTCTGGTAAAAATTTTGTACACGTTATTTCTACGGCACCCAATCTCGGATCAAGCTGAAAATTTGCACAATTATTTTAATTTACCTGCATATCCAATATATAAAGCAGAATGTAAGGCGTGTGTATGTATGTATGTATGTATGTATGTATGTATGCATGTATGTATGTATGTATATATGTATGTATGTATGTATGTATGTATGTATGTATGTATGTATGTATGTATGTATGTATGTATGTATGTATGTATGTATGCATGTATGTATGCATGTATGTATGTATGTATATATGTATGTATGTCCCGCAAAGAAATCAAAACCGTTTGACGAATCTTGATAAAACGTGGCCAAAATGTTCCTTAGATCGTGGCGAAGATCGTAGAGTATGTTCAATGTCCCCCCCCCCCCAACAATGGGCGGGAGGTTCTAAAAATAAAAGAAAATACATTTATCTCTATTTAAGAGCGAAAGTCTTTTACAAATCAGGTAAACCCGGCCCGCAAGTCGCGGGTCATATTTGGCTATTATTTATATATATATATATATATATATATATATATATATATATATATATATATATATATATATATATATATATATATATATATATATATATATATATATATATATATATATATATGTTTATTGTATTATCTGACAAAACAAGAATCAATTTTAAAAAATTAGACAATAAGTTAATTAACTATTGGTAATTAATTATAGATTTTTGGTATTTCAAACAAGGGAAACAAATTGTACGTAACTTAAGTGGTGTTATAAGCTGAATTAGTCACCTTTATAGGTCGCCGCTTTAAAGTAAGTTTGAAACAAACAATAGGTTACTATAGAAGCTTCTATTTTTTCATAAGCACTCCACTCGCAGGGTGGTTAGTATGTCAGCTTGATAAGGCTTGAGCCAGGAGTCTGAATTCAGGTCGTTCCCCCCCCCCCTTTTTAAAAATTTTTGTTTTATGAATGCTTTTAAAAAGCAATTAAGATAAACTTCACCCAAATACTCCCTTTCCTTTCAAACCCCTCCCCTCCCCCACCATTTTCCCAGCTCGCCCAGACAAGTGATAGGATCGTAGCGTAGTGAGAAAGCTAAAAACATGAAATAGCTAAACAAAAAACAATTGGTAAAAATAATTCTTATGGTAATCGATTTATTGTTGTTGGTCTAGATCTATTACAAATTTAATTACATGCCTGATCCAAACTAATTGATATCGATTGCACTTCTAATAAGCTTTGTTTTTCTTTTTTCAAAGTATTGTGAGTGTTTTCCGTGTTTTTTTATCTTTTCAAGTTGGAAGAACTCTTTATCTCATAATTTTAGAACCTCCGTTACGACCTGCTTGCCTTGCTGGCTTCTATCCTTTGTTCCTGCTGACATCTTGCAAACTGGCCTATATAGGATTCAGTTGTGTTGATGTTGTGTCGGCTGTGCAGTGGTTAGACAGAATGCAGAGACTTCTGTCAGCTGGAATTGTGATTCTGATCATGCTAACTGTAACCGTAACTGTACATGGGAAGACAACGCCCAAAAACGTGACAGGTAATCGGGTGCTTTGCTCAGAATGTAACTTTTAGTTTCATAGTATCAAACTAAAATCTTTTTTATGGAACAAGAAAATAACCAAATCAAAGAAAAAAACAACTTTTCAAGCTTATATTAAGCATAGTTGTATCCATTTTTTTGGATCAGTCATTTAGTTAAATTTGTACTATGTCTTATAGATATGGACTAACAATAAAAAATATTTTTTTTAAATTAAAAAAGGGGGAAACGACCTGAATTTGAATTCATGGCTCATGCCTTCTCAGGCATCTCAAACCAACACGGTAGCCACTCTGCTAGTGAAGAGCTTATGAGCACAGAAGATTTTATTGCTAGTTGTTTCTATGATCTCGTCTAATTTTTCATGTTTGTGTTCACTAAGACTCAGACAACGACCTATAAAGGGGAATAATTCAGCTTATAACACCACTTAAAAATATAATTTATTTCAATTGTCCAAGATATTAAACAAATAAATTAATTACCAATAGTTACTAATTGGTTAATTGATCAATTGTTTTATTACTTCTAGTGTTGTCAGGGGAAAAAATAATGAAAAAAATGCTAAATTTCAGCTTTATTGGGTGTCTGAGAAATAGCGTGTACAAACGTTTTACCAGACAGAGTGAGTTAATATAAGCTTTGTAATTATCTTTACAGTAACTAGTTAGGTCTGTCTGTCTGTCTGTGGAATTTCACGTCTCGAGAAAAGATGTTTTCCCTTTGCAACTTCTTGTGTGACTAGAGGCTAATTCTTGATACACAGCCGTTGTCACAGACTGGGCACCCGTAAGGTAAACATAGGTATGCCTACCCATTTCAGACCTTGCGATCTATGAGAGCACACGAGGCGAACCTCGTCTGTTTCAATGACCGACGATTAACAGAAAGTTATGTGGCCAGCCCAATGATTAATCGCATTTACTTCTCTAATCTATGCCAGGTCAAGTTGGCTGGACTCAATGACGTCTTTAAATTCCCCTTGTTCAAATCTCCAGTCCTCACCTGGACTCGAACTCTACATCTCTCGGTAGGGGGGACCACACAAGTGCTTTAACACTCGGTCACGCGAGCTCATCTTCATATTTAATTAAAGGAATGTCATAGGTCATAGTGGGATAGACTTGTCTTTTAATCATAAAAATAAATACTCTATGAGATTAACTTAGAACAGTAGCACCTAATACAAAACAGAAAAGAATAAATACTTTTAGAGATTTTCAATCTAAAGATTCACCATAATGGTAAATTTAATTAATTTTTTTTTCATTTTTATTTTTTTAGTTATTATGCAATGCTAACAAGCAAAATATTTTTTTTTAAATCCTTTTTTTAAAAAAAAAGCTAAGGAAAAGAACTCCGCACGAACAACTATATCTCTAAGTAACGTAGAATGTACTTCCCTTATTCGGTACCAACCAAAAAAATTATGTTCTAAAACTGATTCATGTTTTGTTAAGTACAATGAATAATTGTTTAAAGTTTCATATTGAACCGAGAATGGCTATGGGAGAAATAACGTGTACGAACCTTTTACCAGACAGAGTGCCTCACCGATCCGTTCCCCGACGGGGGCCGTACGGGTGGTGATGGACCCTCGCACGGGTTCGGTGGGACATTATAGGCATATGAGGTACCCTTCCGGGGGGCTCGCAGGAGAGAAGGAACTCAGAGCGTGGCCGTGAGGAACATGCAACATGATAAGACGGGTGTGACTACATGATCAACTAGTTGTAGAGGGACCTCAGACAGAGGAGTTGGTGAAGAGCCAATTTCTCATCCTGGCCACGGGATCAAATCCTTTCCCTGGTCACATGGTTCATAAAAGGGACCGGAAGTCTCGAATCATAAAAGACATCTGATTCCAGACAGAGTGAGTTGAAATAAGCTTTATAAAAAAAAGAGTTCTATATGATTTGAGGGTGTATAGTTTATCAATATTTACGTATTCTGTACACCGGATACACCAAAGAAGCCTCCATGTTTTAATGAACATTTCCTTGATTTACTTCTTTTGACGACCTGCCTATAGGATTATAATCGTCAATGACGTTAAGCTACTTCGGTATCACGTTTGAAGACATAATTTTCGAGACACAACTACCAGATGTTTACCTTTACCTATCTCTTAGCCTGTTGGACCGTTGGGGCACCATGCAAGACTCGTCGACCGTCTTCATCCATTCCTCTCTGTCTTTTGCCTTGTTTAGAACCTCTTGCAGTGGCAAGCCTGTCCATTCTTTTATGTTGTCTCCCCATCGCTTTCTCTGACTCTCTTTTTCCTGGTACTGTTCCCTGAAGGAGGGTCTTTGCGAGTCCCGAAGACTTTGTAATATGACCATAGATTTTTAGCTTGCATTTATTTTACGATAGTTAATAGGTCTTCATGGAATCCAATCGCTGCAGCAACTCTGTTTCTAATCTCTTGGTTTGTGATGCGGTCTTTAAATAACGTTAGGAATCATAAATTAGCCAGAAGTGGAAAATGATACTATGGTACAGTTAATCCATTGACCAGATGTCGAAAGTAATAAACTGACCAGACTATGGAAATAATAAAGTGATAAAATGTTGGAATTTTAAATTGACAAAATGTTGAAATCATAATCAAAATAATAATCAATAAAAAAAATAATCAATTAGTTAATTGGTAATTGATTATTTTGTTTGGTATCGAACAAGGGAAAGAAAGCATACTTGACAGATGTAGTAGTATAAGATGAATTAGTCCCCTTGAAGAGGCGTGAGCCCAGAGTGAACAAGTTTATTTTCAATTCATTTAAAAAGCGATCACATTCACACAGACACCCCCCCCATCTCCCCCTTCCCCTTTTGTTCCCAAACTGGTCCAGACAAGCTGATAGGATCATAGCGCATAGGTACAAGCGAGAATTAAACAAAGACAATTAGTCAAACTATTTCTAATCGCACAGATTTATTATTGTTAGTCCAGATCTGTTACAAACGTAAATACATGACTGATCCAAACTGATACAATTACACTTAATATTAGTTGTTTTTTTTTAAATAGCGTTTGTTATGTTTCCCTATTACGGGACCCCTATCTTGTGGTTACCCCGGGGCATTAGCCCTGCCTGCCTTCCCCTAAATCTGGCACTTCCAATAATCGCAATTAAAAATGTATGACCTCCTTCAGACGCACACCGACTATCTATTGTGTAATGAAAATGAAATAAATGCTAGAGTATTAGTTATGGTTGGAAGGATGTCGTCCACATAGAATCTACATTGCATCTCCCCCACAGTTTATTTGCCCAAGGTAACGGCAAGTGCCGATACAGTTTTAGATAAGAGAAATCTCAGGCTCTGCCAGAGTGTAGCACTGTTTGCTTCAAACTGCCTAAGGCTCACTAGCTTCAGATTTTCCCTCGGGGTTGACTCCCAAAACCTTTCCCATGTCTGGAAATGACTTCAAGGCAGCAGAGGATTCAACTATAAGTTTAGCTTCTCTTAGGTGGGTAGCCAGCCAAAACTAACGAGCTCCTCACTGGATTTAGGCCTTTAATTATATGTATTTGTATTAATTTGTATTTCTATATATATGTGTGTGTGTCTAACAGGCAAACCATGCTTTGAGAATGATAAACACTATAACGAATACGAAAGGATCAGCACCTACTGTTGGTGCATCGATGGAGAAAAAAGCTGCTTAGCTACTTATAACAAGAAACCGAATGAGATCGAAATAACGCCCGACAGATCCAAATAGCAAGGAGACACTTCGCGAATTCTGATTTCTTTTTTACCTTCATGTATGCGATTTAATCGAAATAGTGTATCATTTTTCTTATGACTATGTCCTGTATCTTATTCTTGTTACAAAGAAAAAAGAATAAATAAACGTTTTAAGGAATCAGAAATAGCGATGATAGAAATAATGTATTTAATACATAAATGAAATAACTGTATGTTTGTATGTGTTTATTTGATGTTTATTTTTATTTTTTTATTTCATTTGGGGCCACCAAATTCACTTTGTCTAGGGCCTTCAATTATCTAAGGCCGGCCTTGGAAAAATCTCGATAAAACTTTGCTATTTGTAGATATCAACTGTGTATTTCACTGTTTATAGCTTATATGCGCAAGCAAACGTCATGAGATGCCAATTTGACAAGGCCCAAAAGATTTTGAACATTCTCGCAAAGTGTTTGACATTGGAGACCATGACTATGGCATGAATAGCCCTTAAATTCTATATCTAGATCTACATGAAATAAACCTAAATATTTGTATTAACATTTTACATTCACGCATTAGATATTAGCTTTTCTTATAAAATACTGACGTTACTTCAAAAAAGAAGATAATTACGTCCTACGCGTGTCTCTAGGTCAATCTAGTCATGCATTTTAATCAATGACATAAACTCTGCCAACTTACATGTTTTCCTGGCGGACTCAGGCAACCCATTCCATGCCCTAAAAGCACTAGGAAAGAAGGAGCATTTGTACATATCTCATTTATTATTACACCCTGATGTTGGGATAATCCATTGACTATATGTAGTCTATGGGATAAATCAATACACTAGCTATTTATAGTTTTTCGTCATGTTTAAGACTATCCAATATGTCGGCTAGCAGCTATGACACAAAATAATTTTTTTTTTAAAGTTTTGTATTATGGAGTGTATGCTTCTTTGTGTTGACTGGTGAACGCTGTGGTTATCTTTGATGCTGCTGAGTGGTTTAAAAAAAAAATTTAACGTTTTGTATTATGGAGTGTATGCTTCTTTGTGTTGACTGGTGAACGCTGTGGTTATCTTTGATGCTGCTGAGTGGTTTAAAAAAAAAAAGGGGGGGGGGGGTCGCTGAATAGCTATTATAAGAGAATTGAAGACTTATGGTTAAAATGGGCCCTAAATCTTGTTATTTACAGACTTCTACATTCAAACTAACCCTAACCCAATGCATATATTTTGTCTCAAATTATTTTTGTGCAAAAGTAAAATAACACCGCAACAAGAGTAAGTCGAATAGCTGTCTGGAACTACAAAAGTAAGTCGACTAGCTGTCTGGAGCTACATATGGTAGATGATAGAATAATAGATGGATAGATAGATAGATAGATAGATAGATAGATAGATAGATAGATAGATAGATAGATAGATAGATAGATAGATAGATAGATAGATAGATAGATAGATAGATAGATAGATAGATAGATAGATAGATAGATAGATAGATAGATAGATAGATAGATAGATAGATAGATAGATAGATAGATAGATAGATAGATAGATAGATAGATAGATAGATAGATAGATAGATAGATAGATAGATAGATAGATAGATAGATAGATAGATAGATAGATAGATAGATAGATAGATAGATAGATAGATAGATAGATTACTTCAGTTCTGAAAAAGGTGAACAATCAACTAGTATTCAAACAATTGACACTGGACTAAAATATTTATTACGAAGCTGAACATGGGCATTTATTTTGCGTGGCAGGGAAATTATCAGTCAATATTAAATGAACAATCCCTGCAAGTGCCCCTTGAAATCCAGAGTTATAGTCCGTGGCGACCTCGTTGTGGACATAATCAGTTCTCAAGTCCTCGTACAAGTCCGAAGCCTCGGGGCCCCCTACCAAGGCACCTACCAGCACCTGAGGGCTTGGGCCTGCGGCGTTGAGCTGGTCATGCGAGCAGGGCGCCGGCCTGTCCGGGCAAGACGCTGCCCTGTGGTGGGGCTGCAATGGGTACTTGGAGCCGTAGCCAATTTGAAAACTGAAGCAGCCTCCGGCGTGTTTGTTGTCCCCTAGCATGTAATTGATCTGCTCAATAGCCCAGACCCGATATGTCCTGGCGCTGATTCCAGCCTCGGCAGTCAGCAGGGCGTACAGGGCTGTGTTGCCAGCGTACCTACACATACAAAAAGAGAATATGCTTGGAAAGTGCGTACACAAAGTTCACTGTAAACTAGTTTTAATGAAACTATAGTCCAATCTCTTTTGTGGACTGTTTAGGGGAGGAAGGTCCTTGTGCTGGCCCCATGACACCCTAATTGTTAACCGTCGGCCATAATGACAGATGATTTTAACATCATCTGCCGTATAGATCTCAAGCTCTGAAAGGGGAACTTTAATTTGTGGAAGCTCGGTGGCTGAGTGGTAAAGCGCTTGGCTTTTGAACCGAGGGGTCGCGGGTTTGAATCCTGGTGAAGACTGGAATCTTGAATTTCGGGATCTTTAGGACTCCTCTGAATCCACCCAGCTCTAATGGCATTAGTTGGAGAAAAATTAAAGACGGTTGGTCGTTGTGCTGGCCACATAACACCCTAAGTTCACCTTGGCCAAAGAAACAGATGACCTTTACATCATCTGTCCCATATATCGAAAGGTCTGAAAGAGGTACTTTACTTTTATCTTTACTTGGGGAAGGGGGTATCTGGGAGAAGGTTGCCAAACCATAGGCAAGCGATTCGGCTTCTCAGCCCCACATTCCACTGGAGACTTCCTTTTAGGTCATTGTTTAAGAGCAATGCAATACAAACTATGTGTTCCCATTTGTAAGTAACGCCTCTGCTTCTAAGTGGGAGTACACATTATGGAGCGTTGCCTAGTAAAGTATACTGAGATGGTTTATGAACACTGTTTCTGACAAATGATGTGAGATGTCTGAAAAATAATAGTCAAGTGTGGATGAAAATGGTGGTCAGTTAGGTTTGAAATTGAAGGTTTGTGAAAAATGTTGGTCAATTGTGCATGAAACTGGTTATTTTATTTTGAAAAGGATGGTGAAAATGATGGTCGATATGTGAAAAGGAAGGTAAAATATGGGTGTAAATTAACGGTCAGTCATGTGTGAAAATGATGATTAATTATGGCTGTAAATGGTGGTCATTGTAAACATGACCAGTTATATGTAAAAATGGTGGTCAGTTAGGTTTGAAATTGAAGGTCTGTGAAAAATGTTGGTCAATTGCGAATGAAACTGGTCATTTTATTTTGAAAAGGATGGTGAAAATGATGGTCGATATGTGAAAAGGAAGGTAAAATATGGGTGTAAATTAACGGTCAGTCATGTGTAAAAATGATGATTAATTATGGCTGTAAATGGTGGTCATTGTAAACATGACCAGTTATATGTAAAAATGGTGGTCAGTTGTGGTAAGTTATATGTGAAAAATCAGTTATGTGCTAAAACAAAGGTCGTGTAAGTATAAAATGCGACACAGTTCAATGATTCATTACAGACCTAATGGTAAAAACTATATTGTTAGATACTTGATAGTCAAATGTGTCGACTAATAACAGTAAACATAGTAATCTCATTTATTTCAATACAGTACTTGTTAAGTTCAAGTGATCAAAATATCTGACCTATTAGCACCCCACATATCCCTCCAGGCAAGTCCACATGGCGTGTAAACGGTACTACCACCTGGCAACCATCCGTGCAAGAAGCCAACTACGGCATCTTTATAGGAACTGTTCTGTGTGTCTTCGTAGAGGAGAAGTTGGCAGGACACTAAGGAAACAGTGAAATACACAGAAGTCAGTCAACAAGTAGGCTAATAGACAATTTATACTCTTTATATCCATCCATCCATCCCAGTGGCGCTACAGCCCATGGAGGGCTCTGGCCTACTTTAACACATCTTTCCATTCAGATCTCTCCTGGGCCTTTCGTCTCCACGCCCTAACCCCAAGCTGCTTCAGATCTGCTTTCACATCGTCAATCCATCACATTCGGGGTCTGCCTTTGGGTCGCCTGCCTTTTGGTTTTTGCTTGTATACGATTTTCGTTCCTCTGTTGTCTGACATTCTTTCAAGGTGACCTGCCCAACGTAATGTGTTATCTGGCATTCTTTCAAGGTGACCTGCCCAACGTAGTCTGTTCTTTTTTTGTTTCGGTTTAATTGATATATCTCATGGTTAGTGCGTGTCCTCCACCCTGTTTCACCCTGTATGGCACAATAGATTTTCCTAAGAAATACTCTTTATAACTAAACAAAAATAACAACCTAAACGCTAGTATTTATTATAATTCAATATGCATCCCATTCACTGACTACGATGTTGTCTAGAGTAATATTTTTAAAATAATAATATAATAATTACTACTTTATGTTTAAATAATATAGTCAATCATATTTCATTTGTAATTGCAAAATAAATAGAAAAATTGGCTATTATTAGGGATCGAACACACAACGTTTCCGTAATTAGTTCGACGCCCTAACAATGTATCTTACCGGCTAAGCTACAACTAGCCAGCGACAATAATGGAGATTTAATTAACATCAACTGCCAAGCATTGAGTGTTAAACTTATATATAATACTAGCAGCACTAAGGTACAAAGGTTATAACGAGAATAAGGTGAAGAAATTATGGCGAACCATAGGCAGGCACAGGATGGGATTCGAACCACTGACCCCGACCTGGCGCTATCGCCTAGCAGCGAGCAGGCACCAAACTAACATCCACTTAAACTGTTAAACTTATAGCCCAACTTTTTTTTTTCTTTCTTAGTTGGCAACAATGACGTTTGATTTATCGTCCTTGACATTGTTTTAGTTGAATGATTAATAAAATTCGGAAAATAGTTCTTCCGTTTGCAAGACTCCGCAAACAGCACTTCTTTGAAACAGCTCAAACAGCACTTCTTTGAAACGGCTCAAACAGCACTTCTTTGAAACAGCTCAAACAGCACTTCTTTGAAACGGCTCAAACAGCACTTCTTTGAAACAGCTCAAACAGCACTTCTTTGAAACAGCTCAAACAGCACTTCTTTGAAACAGCTCAAACAGCACTTCTTTGAAACAGCTCAAACAGCACTTCTTTGAAACAGCTCAAACAGCACTTCTTTGAAACGGCTCAAACAGCACTTCTTTGAAACAGCTCAAACAGCACTTCTTTGAAACAGCTCAAACAGCACTTCTTTGAAACAGCTCAAACAGAACATGCAATGGCATACCTATCACTTCTACATCCCCTACGTCAATGGATCCTCAACACAACCTCCATACATAGCCCACACATCGCCAATATATCAACACTACCTTCACAACTGAACATCGCCAATACATATCCAGCATAACACATCGTCAATACATCTGCATTACATCACTAAATTATCATCAATGCATCATCGACTTATCAACAACATATCAACAATACATTAATTCTATCACTTACAAAAAAAAATTCAAAGTCTACATTACAGTAGCATACAAGTCTTTCCATGTATATATATGTATTTTTTAGCGTATAAAAAAATTGTCTGCGCAACTCGACTGATGTCTAAATTATTAATTTAAGTAAAATTTGTATTGGTAGGTATTTTAACCTACTGCGCCACTTCTTGTAATCATGGCAACTATCTTATCCAATCAATTGAATTCTTTCACGTAAGCTGCCTGGTCGTGAGGTTTGCGCGCTGGACTGTCGTTCGGATTTATCGAAGGTCGAGGGTTCAAACCCTGCCCGCTCCCATCCCCCGTCGTCCTGCGGGAGGTTTGGACTAGGAAGTAAACTATCTTCAACTCTGAAGGAACATCCGAAACATGTAAAACATTTTTATAAGCCCTTAAGTGTCCAGACCAGATATTCAAATCAGGTTAACCATAGATATATAGTCTACGGGTTAACGACCACATGTTATGATCTGGATGACTTAACGTTTTCACCTAGCAGACTCATGTCAATTACCTGGACTAGTAGACGCGATCAAATGGACATCCCATTATAATTTGATTGCCCAAATGGGTCAAAATGACGACCCCTTGTAATCATCTAAGCGATCTCCGGTAATAAACTGCCCGACTTTTTCTAAACAGTGTTCTCAGATACTTTGGTATTGTCGCCCTTCGTGTCATCTCGAGGTGATTGACCTGTTTTAAAGGCTTAACAGTAACACCATACGTTTTAAAATATTTAATTTAAAAAATTGAAGAAACATACGAATTAAAATTGGAGGCGCGGTGGCTGAGCGGTAAAGTGCTAGGCTTCTGAACCTGGGGGTCACGGGTTCGAATCCTGGTGAAAACTGGGGGTTTTAATTTCTGCATCTTTGGGCGCCTCTGTGTCCACTGAGCTCTAATGGGTACCTGACGTTAAGTGGGGAAAAGTAAAGAAGGTTGGTCGTTGTGCTGGTCACATGACACCCTCGTATGTATGTATGTTTGTGTGTATAAAATATCGAATGTTTATGTGTGTACAATTTTTTATTGACGTCATTATGTATCATATCATTTATAAATAGATGTAAGCTAAATAACATTTTCAGATGATAATTCTGAAAAATTATAACTGTCTAACCAGAGTTTTCCCTGTGTGGCAAATCAGCTAGCATTGTTTACACTTTCTATCTAAACTATCAAATTTCTAGGAAAATCGTTAGAGCCATTGAAGTGGTGGAGAAGACTTGTACAAGCAGTTGCCGCCCTTGGCAAAGTAAGTAAGTATACAAGTGTGACAGACGAGCAGGGAGTTACCTTTCTTGTCCTCCCAGCTGAGTGCCCAGCCCCAGGCCACTTCCACGTACGTCTTGGCCTCGTCCAGATATTGTTTGTTGTTGGTGGCCCTGTACAGCCACATACTGGCCTCACAAAGTTCGTCTATGTCTCTGGCAGAGGAGTAAAACTGGGAGGCACCGGCGAATACGCCCCTGTTTGAGAAGTGTTAAAGTTAATCATTAGATCTTTTTAAAACGCAACTCATTGAGAAATACGTGAAATGTTATAGTTAATCAAGCCAAAGTTCTTATGTTATACAATACAGATGTCACTTCAAAAAAGAAGAGGATTACGTCCTACGCGTCATGTATTCGGTCATGCATATTAACCAATGACCTAAATTCTGCCAAGTGACTGGTTTTCCTGGCTAGCTCAGGCAACCCATTCCATCCTCTAATAGCACCAGGGGCGGACTGGCTATATGGGCAAACGGGCAAATGCCCGGTGGGCCGGTACCAAATGGGCCGGTCTGGTCGCGACCAAAGAAAAAAAAATTCAATGCAGACAACTTCAAAAAAAAAGTGACAGCAGCAAGACACAAAGGCCCGAACCCGTTTTTTATATATATATATTTTTTTTTTTTTTATTACAATTAACTTTGTTTGAAATTCAACAAGAATATCAATAAAAAAATACACTATACACTGTACGTATTATCATTTGCAAAACGTTAGACCGTACATTCTGCTATGCACGAGCGGCATTGACTGCTTTGATGTCTTCGAGATTGTGTTTGACCTAATCATTTTGCTGGTCGGCATGGGCCTTTGATGGCACTCCCATTTTTTTTTTTTGCTCCTTCCCTTCCCCCGTCTTTTAATGGTTCCAATGAAATTTAACCAAAAAGAGGGATGAGAGAGGTTAAGTTAGAAAACATTGATATAACGCAGCAAAAAATAGGCGCGACAATTAGTTCTTTAACAATATTTAATAGAAATTAACTTTAACACACACACACAGCCGCGAAATTGCAAACCACCCAACTTATTCACAGCTCAATATGGGTATAAAGCTCTACTTTCTTCGATTTGAAAAGAAAAAGCAAGTTTCTTTTTGTTTGATTTTAATAACATAGATCTAAAAATACTACTCTTAAGGCTTACAAAAAAAAATTAATAAAAAAATAAATCTAGATCTAAATCAATTTTTATACTATTATAATTAATGGCAAACTTATGCTTAGTATGAAGTCATTAATGATGAAAATTCTTTACAATAATTACAATAATTTATATAGTGCTGTCACATCCGATATTTAATGAAAGGAGATTTATATTTTAAATAATGGGTCATGATATATTCATATACAAATCAGGTTTTTGAGAATGTACTAGGAGGAAGCAAGAGCTTTCACATTAATAAGTACTTCTCTAACCGTTCTGCTTTCTCTTATCTTTTAATGGAATAGGTTGCCTGAGTCAGCCAGGAAAACCATTGATTTAGCATATTTTAAGTCACAGATCAACATGCATGACTAGATTGACAAATGAAATGCGTAAGACGTAACAATCTTTTTTTTTTTGAACAAACGTCTGTAAACTATAAGTAGTACCAAAAAGCTTCAAACTCATTAGGCTGCTATTGTAGTGTTTATAGTTTTCAGACTACATACATGTATGTCTTCAAACCATCACTTGCCTCAGACCTCATTGTCTGAAAGGGAAACTTTACTTACTGCCCCAGTGCAGCCAACTTAAGCGAACTACAGTCACCAAATTTCATGAGCGTAACCAAAAGAGGTTTTGTGGTTTCCCTTCCCCCTCCAATACAAAAACTAAAGCAAATCTATAGTTACCATTTTCTACCAGTCGCTGGACTCGATTGAATAGCAGATTTGGTTTTTGAATTTTTCTTAGCGGAAGAGTAGCAGGCTAATTGCATTGTAGAAACCTCAGAATATGCATTTTTAAAGCTTAAAATAACGGAAATAATGCTTGGGTCCGGGGCGATTCTAGGGTAGAAAAAACTTTCAAAGAATGAAAGACCAGAACGTAATGAAGATTAATTACATATACACACACACTAATATACATATAAATTGCGAAGTGGGGTAAAAATCCCCCCCCCCCGAAAATATATGACATATGCCATTTGTGGGCCGGTTTATATGGTAATGCCCGGGCCGATTTTGATACCCAGTCCGCCCCTGAATAGCACTAGGGAAGAAGGAGCATTTGTACAAATTTGTCCTAGCATATGGCATGCGGATGCAGTTGCTGTCTTTGTCTTTCTGAGTATTTTATTAAATTTCGTTTTTGTATTTGAAGATTATGGTTCAGTGTTTTATGCATAATTGCTACTTTACTTTTGAGTCTTCTCTCCTGAAGGCTTTCTAAATTTAGTGATTTTACTAAAGGTGTTACTCAAGTCAAATGTTTGTTATGAATCTCACTTATAATCAAAGTTTGTCATAAATTGTGGTAGAAGTGATCTCTTTCTTCTTTTATCGAGGTTAATTAATTATCTCGCATTAATGCAAAATTATGATATAATTATAATTAAAGTGCCTTGTGATATTATGTAATTATATACTTAGAAAGACCCATAGAGGCACATTTCTTATTCCATATGCTTGGACAAATTCTTACAAGTGCTCCTTCTTCAGTAGTGGAATGGGTTGCGTGAATCAGCCAGGAAAACCTGCGACTTAGCAGAGTTTGTCTCTAATTAACATGCATGACTGAAGTGACACATGAAATGCGTAGGACGTAATTATCTTCTTTTTTTTTTTGAATTAACGTCTCTAACATATATGATAAGATTTCTTTTTGATGATTATACTTTTTTGAGGGGCCCAAGCAAAGCTTCCCGGTCTCAGCATGGTGCCCGGGTGGAAGCGGTCGTTAGGGGAGAAGATTAGGCCAATAGGGAAGCAACAAAGAACCCATGTTGATTTGCCTACGGACGGAGTATATAGCACTTGCGGGGATGGAAGAGAGCCCCAACAACCCTTTTATTATCCACTCTCAAGGGGCCGATTTAACGTGAACACCGGCTGGATTGTTTTGGGTACACAGAAGGGATATTTGGGAATGTGCTTCGTAATCGCCTGTAGCCTTGACCTCTCAAATTGGCACCGGCTTGGATTCCTCCTAGACCAGCGGTTCTCAACCTTTTAAGCTCGGTGACCCCTTTTTTACAATCCCCCACTCTGCCGCGACCCCCTCCCCCCAAAAACAAACATGCAGCAATAGAAGAGTAGACAATAACAATCCATATTTTCGATGGTCTTAGGCGACCCCTGGCAAATCGTCAATCGACCCCCAAAGGGGGTCGCGACCCACAGGTTGAAAAATCTGTCCTTGACGACACAAGCTGATGGAGGTAAACTTTCGTGGGCCTAGAGCAGTGCTTCCAAAACTTTTGCCTTAACGGAACACTTCGCACATTCTGAGTATTTAGCGGAACACTTTCTGCTTATATTCTTAGAGAGATTACTTCACGTGGTGGCCAACTAGTTAATTCTTTCAGTAGTTCATGGAACACCTGTTCAAACCTCACGGAACTCTAGGGTTCCGTGGAACACAGTTTGGGAAACACTGGCCTAGAGTTTTAAGAGTCTTTGACTCAGCTCTTACGACAATCACAAACCAAGCTATCTTGTTTGGATACAAGTTCTGTTTAAAATACGATGTAATACAGTAATAGTGTGTATATGTTGGCCTCTGCTACTGTTTTGATTGCAGCGAACAATGACACTTAGAAGCACACTTAATACGAAGCAACGACAACTGCTAGTGAAAGGATTCTAACTTTAACTGACAGACCACATCTAAAGCCTTAATGAAACTCCAAGCCTAAATGCTATTTGTAAAATGTTATGCATGTTTCGGATGTTCCTTCAGAGTTGAAGATAATCTATATCCTTGTCCAAGCCTCAGCAAGACAACGGGAGATGGCGGACCATTGAGACTATCGAACGACAGTCCAGCATACCGCAAGGCAGCAAACTTGTAAATGAATGAACTAACAAATCACCACAAACCTGTTGGCCTTAGCAAATGCATAGATGCTCTCTGCAGCTGTTAGTAGCTGGGCGCTGTACTGTGGATCTTTCTCTTTGAAGGCTATGGCCCCCAGTGCCAACGAGGCGGCAGTCTCCCCGGCTATGTCACTTCCCTGGTGGAAGAGTTCATAATCACTAGTTACACATCAACAATTAACAGATATAGGATTCAGTTTATAACGAATGTAAAAACAAAACTATTTTTAATGTATTACTTCCGTAGAGTTTGAGCTACTAACACAAACTTCAGAACTTTGTAGGCCTAAGTGAATTTTACCGTTGTAAGTTTTTCCCCTTATAAAGATTATTAGCAACTTTCCCTTTTTTTTAGTACTCGTGTGTACTCATGGGGAAACGTGTTTTTGGAGACGAAACTCTTATTTGGCAAAATAAAGGCGACCGATCAAGGGAAAGCAATATTATAATGTGGATGTAAAGTTTAGATTTTATTAGCTCCCTTGAAAAATGAATGCCGTTTGAGCCTAACTATGTTCAGCTGAGCCAAAATGTCCAACTGTGAGAAGTTAGGAAATGGACAAAGTTGCGGTAAGAATCCAATGAACATGTCTGTTCCGAAGGAAGAAAAACTTAGTGGTGTGGATAAAAGAGAGTCAAAGGTTACATTTGATATTACAATGTTCATTTGACAGCTGCGCTGGGTCAGACACTTAGCTTGTATGGGGGATGCAAGCCAACAGCGATCATTTTCTGCTAGCTTAAGGAGGACGCTATACAGGTCAGTGCAGGGGCCATTTTGCCATCACAGGTATACAGGAAGTAGCTGGCAGCAGCTGGATCGAGGGGTGGTTTTACAAAAATAAAATGATTAAAATTATGAATGATACAAGATTTTCGTTTTAAGTTTGGCCCTGTGCGTAAAAGAAACATTCAATAGCGAATGAATATCTATTGATTTAGCCCAGCTGTTCTCAACCTATTATGCTCGGCGACCCCTTTTTACAATCCCCCACTCTGCCGCGACCCCCCTCACATACACACATACGGCAATGAGTAGACAATAACAATCCATATTTTCGATGGTTTTATGCGACCCCTGGCAAATAGTCAATCTACCCCCAAGGGGGTCGCGACCCACAGGTTGAGAACCCCTGATTTAGCCCAAAAAATATTGCTTTCTGAAACACTAGTTCCATTTCAGAAGACTTTACCTTATTAGTCGCACTGATCCACTGACAAGGCCTGGCCATCGTCATGTCCTCAGGCCGCCCCCAGAACTTGTGATCCACATTCCCGTCACCGACCTGGGCGATGAGCTGCTTGGTCTGAGGATTCCAGCCTCTCAAGTAGTAGTCCAGTGGCCACTTGATCATGTCGTACATGGCGTCCAGTTGTCCGGCTTTTACGTAGCCATCCTTGAAACTGATAAACACAGTAACCATTTGCTATATAAAAATCAGTATATCATCTCTAGAAAGAAATGTAGTTATAATGAACAGTATATCAATTTGTCGCTTAAATCATCATAAACAATGGTCAATGACGAGTCAGATATGGCAAACAAGCGATCTTCCTTCATGGCAGGCAGGATATCCAGCTATATGGCAAAAGCATTCTTCCTTCATGGCTAGCAAGATATCCAGCTGTCTAGCACACAAGATAGCAGACTTTATGGGAGAAAAAAAATATCCTTTTATATGGAAAACTAGCTATCAACCTCAAGTCTGTGTGTACAGAGGTAAGCTATCATTCACAATGGTAGATGAATAGTGATGTTCAATGGCCCTGGGGACAGGGTCGGCCTTAGGCATTGGCAAACTAGACTGCCACCTAGGGCCTACAATAGGTGGGAGCCTCGCACAGAACTCTTAGCAATTTTTTAGAGAAGAAGTAGCGGAACTTGTGACCAAATTCGTTGGTAAACTAGATTTTAAATAAATTGCGTAATTATATTTTTTCGATGTTAAGTTTTTCTTTTCTTTGGGGCCATCAAATTCGCTTAGCCCATGGCATCCATTTATCTAAGGCCGGTCTTGCTAGGGAGTACCCCTGTCATTCTTTACGATGATGATGAAATTGAATGAAGCAATTATTCATAATATTTTTCATATTGCGTGTAGCTATGCGTTTACTATCATCGTTAATCATTTTAAATTATATATCTTTTTTTTTTCAGAAAAAAATGGTTGGAATAGTTTGAATATACATATCTAAAAAAAATGAAAATGTATTGAAAATGTGAAATAAAACGTTGAAAATATAAGTCCATTAATGTGGAGTGAACCTATATGAATTTTATGTTTTTTATTAAATAATTATTATTATTATTTACATTTTGTTATCATTTTTGTTATAATCATTGTCATTATATATATATATTTTTTTACAAATAAGGGAGAGAAATAACGAAGCTGACTGCTGAGACTACCTGACAAATCCCCAGAGCAGAAGTGTAGTTGAAGAGGCCAGAGGGAGCCCGAACTTGACATGATCTCCGGCGTCGTACCAGCCTCCTGGGACACAGTCATTGACCGCTGAGTCGCCCCTCCACTTGATGGGATTGTTAGCAGGAAGTTTACCTGACCTGTAATAGAAACATGATACTGTTGTCGCTGGCTTGTAGCACCAAACTGCTGGTAGACAACTGAACCACTGTAGACGTATTATATATTAACTTATAAAGCTTGAATAACTTCTTTGTGAAAAATACTATTACTATATATAACTTTTACTAAAATAGAGACAAATTTAACTTAAGATTAAATAAAATAAATGTAGTAGAATTAGTAATAATTTAAAAATGGTTTTTCGAACAAGATCTAACTCACTACAAAAACAAAACACTCTGGAGTTATCTGACCTACTCAAGACAGCTTACGGCATTGTCGCTTATCTTGCATCATTTGAACTGCAGAGCAACCAACCAATCGCTTCTTCTTACACACACACACACTCCATAACAGTCACATCGGGAATAGGTTAGGCCTATATAGTAGCCTTAATTTTACGTTAAGGTCATTTTGATAAACACATGGTATAATTCATATGTCTTGATCAACACGTCTCTATTGTAAATCCTCATCGGATGAAATTATTTACAAAATCTAACTAAGCATTAAAGCTTATTAAAAGGATTTTTTTTTTTTTACAAATCAAGAACATAAAACTAATACGCCCTTTAACCGTTGATTTAATCTTGGTTAGACCAAAAGTAGACTATGCGTCCTCTGTTCGTGGCCACCAACAGAGGCAAAACAGAGCTGTTTCCATCCGCGTTGCTCGTTAATTATCGGGATGCATGCTTTACCTTATAAATATTTGACGTGAACATGGTCGTATAGAAACTGTAGGCCAAAAATATATTCTATCATTCAGGGGTGAATATCAGATTTTAAAACTACTATTAACATTTTCCACGGCTATTTACCTTTGAGCATCATAAAACAGAATCGATTTGGCTAAGGCATCTCCGTAGTTCTTGCTGGGAGTTCCCCCATTGGTGTGCGGGACTGGAGTGGTTTGCTGGCTGGTGCCCCCGTCCCCGTACGGCCCGTCCATTCCCTCGATGTAGATTGTGGTTTCCGGCACGACATCTCCTGACCCATACCCCATGAAGCCGAAGCACAGGTCGGTGCCCACGTGCTGCTGAGCGTCGTAGTCCTTGTTGACCAGTAGGTACTCCCGCCCGTTCAGCTTGGTGGCCGTGGCGGCCCACACCTCCAGCCTCTCCACGTCCTCGCTAAACTTGAGGTGGGCTTTCCAGCCGTCCAGCTCCTTGGAGATTGGGATGCATGCTTGACCTTGGAATCCGCCGGACCAATGAGACATGATGGTGACATTAGAGGCGCCTGCCAGTGCTAGGAACGTTAAGATGACCAGTGCTTTCATTCTAGCTTGCAGCACTGTTACTGCTAACAAATGTAAAGCAGTTTTAACACAGTTTTTAAGTAGAAGAAATACTTCAAGTTTTTACACAGTTTTAAGTTGAAAGAAAATTAACGGACAGGAAATATGACTGTAAGGAGAGAGATACAGAGAAAAAGATAGAAAAAGAAACAGGGAGATATAGAGAGGAAGAGAGAGAAAGAGAGTTAGAAAGAAAGAGAAACAGACTTATAGACAAAGAGAGATAGGGAGAAAAGAGAAAGAAAGAGAAAGATAGAAAGAGAAACAGGGGGATATAGACAGAGAGAGAAAGGAAGAGAGAGAAAGAGAGTTAGAAAGAAAGAAAGAAACAGAGACTTATAGACAAAGAGAGAGAGAGAGAGAAAAGAGAAAGAAAGAGAAAGATAGAGAGAGAAACAGAGGGATATAGATAGAGAGAGAGCGAGCGAAAGAGGGAGAGAGATAGAAAAAGAAACAGAGGTAAGCTATATAGACAGAGAAAGAGAGAAAAAAAACAGATGGATGTAGACAGATAGAGAGGGGGGGGGGGAAGTGAGAGAGAAAAATAAAGAAAAAGAAACAGAGGGAGAGACTGAGAAAAAGAAACAGACTGTGTGCAAGATGGAGAGTCGGAGACTAAGATCAACATTTTGTATTATCTATGAGGTTCTAGCTGTATCACTAATTTATCTTCTTAAATAATTAAATATATAACACCAGTTGGTTAATGGGCTGTAAGCGTGAATACCAAATAACTACGACTTGAAGCCAATATATTAATATCATTTATTAATCATTTATTACTAATATCATCCATCTGGCCTGGTAGGATTAAGTTTTAGTAAATACACCATTTTAAAAATATTTTCTAATCAAACAAATACTTACACACGCTCTTAACGCGTCAAGTCTATGTACAGTCCAGAATATCTCCACTAATTGTCTCCTTGTTATTCAATCAACAGAAACCTTTATTTACCTACATACATAAGCCTATTAAGTTAAATTTCTCCAGATAAGAACTACTCTGGATTACTTTCATGTAATATAG